>PVKM010041221.1:0-13203 GCA_004027735.1 Carollia perspicillata
TTACTACTTTGAGATTATGTGCTGATATGTCTTAAAAAGATAGGCTTTTTAATAACACAGGGGTATAGTAGGTGCTCAATAAATATTTATCCAATAGGAAAAATACATTTCTTAAAAGGCAATCTTCTGACAAAAAAAGTTAAATTACACATGGCGTACCTGAGAAAAACAAGATTCTCTAAATCACATAGTTGCAAGTGCTAGGCCTAGGATTAGAACCCAGGCCTGCAGGCATGAGCCTGGAGTTTGTTTTGGGCTCCCACTTTCATTCCCGGCCCAGTGAGGACTCAAAGAGGTCAAGAACTGTAACACTGATAAGAGAGAGATACAGACCTAAAGATACAGTTGTCTCTGTGTTTTGGTGCCTAAGAAATTGATACGAACAGTATGTGAAATCAGAAGTAAGAGAAGGGAGAGATCCACGCGACAGTGAGGAGTACCTGCAGGGAGGGGGAGCCAGAGAGGGCTGTCCAGGAGGGTGAGAGAGTGAAAGGAAGGCAGAGAGGAACAAGCCAGCGTGAGTGAGAATCCACAGCCAGAACGTGCATGTTCCCCAGCAGGAAGAGACGAAGTGTGGAAAGGAAAGTGGATCCAGTAGCTGAGGGTCCTGCATGGCTGATGAAGAGGTGACTGGACCTGGTGATGGGAAGCCACTTGAGATCTGTGATCAAGAGAGGGAGCCTGATGCAAGCAGAGTTTAAGGAAAATCACTCTGGCAGTGTAGTACAAGGTACACTCTAGCAAGGAGGAAAGAAGAAAAGGAAAGGGGGAGCGGAGAAGGGTAGACAGACAAGAGGTAGCATTTGTCGAGGTAGTAGGCTTTCATTTAACATTGTCGACAACACTGAATGGTGTGTATTATTAACCGGAGTTTAAGGAGATGAAAGAACTCACCCAGGATTACTTAACCGGATAGGAATCAGAACTAATGCTTGTGTGATTTGCTTCCAAGTCCAGCAAACTTTCCGCAGCATCACAAGGTGCATTTGACAGACAGCCCAGTTAGGAGGTCATTCCAGCAGAGAGGTCATAGTACTTTATGGTTTGAGGTTAGAAAGAGACTTTCCTGAGCTAAAATAGGTGTGCCTATCTCTGAACCCAGCTCCACAAGCATCATGGCAGGCATGCTCTAACAAAGAATAAGGTCAGGAGCCACACATGGTCAGTCCTGGGAGAATGTCCAGTGTGGGGCCATGTGGAGAGTTGCATTAAAAGCAAAGTCTTAGCAGATGGAGTCAGAGCCAGGAGTCAGCCTGGCCGGGTTGTTGGGAAAACTGGGTTCAAGTCCTGGAAGCATAGCTCTGGGTCTTTGGGTCAGTCACTAAGTAAGTCTCTTTGAGCCTCACCTCTCTAGTCTATAAAATACAATTAAGAATTTCAATTTTCTCATCCACTATGTTTTGAAATCCAAATGAGATTGTACTGTGAACATGTTTTGATTCCTGAGAGATGCTGAGCTGGTGGAAGAGATGGTTGTTGTTACCAGGAATCAGGAGAAGACGAGCAGAACGACTCAGGGCCCCAGGGTGGGCATTTCCTCACTTGGGACCTTGTGGACATCTCACCCAGCCGACTTCATCACCTGACTTCATCACCTCTAATCAATTCACTGCCTATTCATTAGATGCCCACTCTAGTTATCTGTTTGTTTTAAATTTTATTTTTCAATTACGGTTCACATTTAATATTATTTTGTAGTAGTTTCAGGTGTACAGCATAGTGGTTAGATACTCGTATACTTTATAAAGTGTTTCCCTTGATATTTCCAGTATCTACTTGGCATCATGCATAGTTATACTATTATTGACTATATTCCCTATGCTGTGCTTACATCCCCATGGCTATTTTATAACTACAAAGTTGTACTTCTTAATCCCTTCACTTTTTTCACCCAGCCCCTAGGCCCCCTCCCCTCTGGCAACTATCAGTTTGTTCTCTGTATCTATGAGTCTGCTTACATTTTGTTTGTTTATTTTGTTCTTTAGATTCCACATGTAAATGAAATCATATGATATTTGTCTTTCTGTGGCCGACATATTTCACTTAGCATAATTCCCTTAAGGTACATTTATACTGTCTCAAAAAGATTTTATTGTTTTCTTATGGCTGAGTAATATTCCATTGTATGTATGTAGTGCCACTTTTTTATCTACTTGTCTATTGATGGGCACTTGGATTGCTTCCATATCTTGGTTATTGTAAATAACACTGCAAAAAATAGATGTGCATATACGTGCATTCTTTCAAATTAGTGTTTTGGGTTTCTTCCAATATATACCCGGAAGTGGAATTGCTGAATCATAAGGAAGTTCCATTTTTAATTTTTTGAGGACCTTCCATACTGCAGCAATCTACATTCTCACCAACAGTGCACAAGGGCTCCCTTTTCTCCACATCCTCAGCTACACTTGTTTGTTGATGCATTAATAATAGCCATTCTGACAGGTGTGGAAGAAAAGGAGCCACATACTAAACCTGACAAGCTCAGGGGAGTCCTGCATGGTGGTCTTACAAGCTCAGAGGCCTAAAGTAACCACATAGGATGGTCTGAAATTAAAAACTTAATAAATGAAAGTAGTTCACAGAGGGCAGTCATGTCCCAGGCCGGTATCCTTCCCTAACAAAGTCAATCTTGACCTTTACTCAGCCTGTCTATTGTCTTTTTGCATCTCAGATAACGAACCTTTGGAATGTCAAGAAAATTTCCTTTTTTCAGACCCCTCAGGGCATGATCTCACATCAGAGCAGGGACCTCCAGAGTCCCTCATTGTTACACTGTTCTCCCACATATCATCTCTGTGTGTGTTGTGAATGTTCATTGTTAACTGTCCCGTACCCTCCAATGTAAAAGAAGTGTCTCTCCAGTTTACTTTTCATACAGTCCCAGAGATTTCCCTGCTTTGCTTTCTCCTGCCTCCATAATCTATCACCAATGGATTCATGTAACCCCAGTATGTCTCCTCCTTTGATTGTAATGTATAAAACAAGGTGTTAAACTGCCATTCTCTGTAGCATTATCTCAACTTGTTGAGGCTTTGCTTCCTGGCAGTTGTCAGTTTGGCTTAAACAAACTCATTGTAATTCTCTAGCACGGGTGTCCAACCCATGGCCCGCAGGCCACATGCAGTCCAGGATAGCTATGAACGAAGCCCAACACGAAATTGTAAATTTACTTAAAATCTTTTTTTGTTTGTTTTACTTAAAACACTTTCATTACTATTTGTATATTTAACGTGTGGCCCAAGACAACGCTTCTTCCAGTGTGGCCCAGAGACACCGAAAGTTTGGACACCCCTGCTACATGTTTAAACGTTTCTTAGGTTGACACAGGTGTGAGGTGATTTTAATTGTGGCTTTAATCTGCATTTTTGTGATGATCAGTGATGCTGAGCATCATTTCATATGTTTATCGGCAATCTCTGTATGTTCTTTTTGCAGAAGCACCTGTTCAGATCCTCTGCCCATTTTTTAATTGCATTGTGTTTCTTTTTGGTGTTGTGTTGTCTAAATTCTTTATAAATTTAGAATATTAACCCCTTATGGAATGTATCATCGGCAAATATCTTCTCTCATTCAGTAGGCTGTCTTTTCATTTTGATGATGATTTCCTTTGCCATGCAAAAACTTTCTAGTTGGATGTGGCCCTATTTATTTATTTTTTTCTTTTGTTTTTCTTACCTGAGGAGGGAAACAGAAAAAAAATTGCTATATCAGAAAAAAAAATTGCTAAGAGAAATGTCAGAGTTAATGCCTATGTTTTTTCTAGGAGTTTTATGGTTTTGACTTTTACGCATTATAAAGTCTTTAATTCATTTTGAGTTTATTCTTGTATATTATGTATGAAGGTAATTTCATATTTTTGTATGTATCTGTCCTTTTTTCCCATTTATTGCATAGACTGTCTTTACCCCATTGTATGTTTTTGCTTCCTTTGTCAAATATTAATTGGTATTTAGGCATGATTTTATTTCTGGGCTCTGTATTCTGTTCCATTGATCTACATGTCTGCTATTATGTGAATACCATACTGTTTTGATCACTATAGCTTTGTGGTATAGTTTGATATCAGCTAGTGCAATACCTCCAACTCTGTTTTTCTCCCTCAAGATTGCTATAGCTACTCAGGTTTCATATAAATTTTTTGTGGTTCAATATAAAATTTTGGAATACACATTCTAGTTCTGTGAAATATCATTGACATCTTGATAAGAATTCTGTTGAATCTATGGATTGCTTTGGATAGTATAGACATTTTAATGATGCTAATTCTTGTGACCCATGAGTACGGTATATGCTTCCATATATTCATATCTTCTTCACCTTCTTTCTTCAGTGTCTTACCATTTTTTGAGTGCAGATCTTTTACATCCTTGGTTAAATTTATTTCTTGGGTATTTTATTCTTTGATGCAATTGTAAATAGGATTGTTTTCTTAGTTTCCTTTTCTGATTGTTCATTGTTGGTGTATGAAAATGCAACTGATTTCTGAATATTTATTTTGTATCCTGCTACTTAATTCATTTATCAATTTTAATAGATTTTTGGGGAAATCTTTCGGGTTCTCTATTCACAGTGTCATGTCATCTGCAAGTAATGACAGTTTTACTTCTTCCATTTCAATTTGGAGGCCTTTTATTTCTTCTTGTCTCTTTGCTGCTGTGAGAACTTCCAGTACTATGTTGAATAAGAATAGTGAAAGTGGACATCCTTTTCTCATTTTTGATATTAAGGGAAACACTTTATTTTTCCCCACTGCATATGATGTTGGCTGTGGGTTTGTCATGTATGGCCTTTATTATGTTGAGGTATGTTTTTTCTAGTCCCACTTTGCTGAGAGTTTTTATCATAAGTGATCAGTGAATATTGTCAAATGCTTTTTCTGCATCTACAGATATCATTGTATTATTTTTATCTTTCATTTTGTTTATGTGGTATAATTGATTTGCAGATATTTTATTAACCTTGCATCCCAGGAATAAATCACACTTGATTGTGGTGTGTGGCCTTTTTAATATATTGCTGAATTTGTCTTGCTAATATTTCTTGAGGATTTTTGCATCTATATTTGTCAGAGATACTGGCCTATAATTTTTTTCTTTGTAGACTCTTTATCTGGTTTTGGAATTAGAATAATGCTGGCCTTGTAAAAGCAACGTGGAAGACCTCTGTTCTCTTGAATCTTTTGGACTAGTTTGAGAAGAATTGGTGTTAGTTCTTTGAATGTTTGGTAACATTCACCTGTGAAGCCATTTGATAGGTACTTTTGTTTGCTGAGAGTTTTTTGATTATTGCTTCAATTTTGTTGGTTATAATTGGTCTGTTCAGATTTCCTGTTTCTTCTTGATTCAGTTTTGGAATATTGTATATTTCTAGGAATTTATCAGTTTCTTTCAGATTGTCCAAATTGTTGGCATGTAGTTGTTCATAATATTTTCTCATAGTCCTTTGTACTTTTGTGGTGTCAGTTGTTACTTTTCCTCTCTCATTTCTGATTTTATTTTTTAGGGTCCTCTTGCTTTTTCTTAATGAGTCTAGTTAAAGGTTTATTAATCTCATTTATCTTTTTAAAGAATCAACTCTTAGTTTTATTGACCTTTTGTGTTGTATTTTTTTAGACTTTATTTTATTTATTTCCACTCTGATCTGTATTATTTTCTTTCTCCTACTACTTTGGGCTTTGTTTGTTCTTTTAATAGTTCCTTTAGGTATAAGGTTAGATTGTTTGAGATTTTTCTTGTTTCTTAAGGTAGGCCTGTATTGCTGTGAATTTCCCTCTTAGGACTATTTTGCTGTGTCCCATAGATTTTGGGTTGTTGTGTTCCCATTTTCATTTGTTTCAAGTGATCTTTTGATTTCTTCCTTGAGCTCAGTGTTAACACATTCATTGTTTAGTAACATCTTATTTATGTTTAGCCTCCCTGTGTTTATGTGTTTTTCATTTTTTTCTTGTAATTGGTTTCTAATGTCATACCATTGTGGTTGAAGATTCTTGATATGTTTTCAATCTTTTTAAATTTACTGTATTTTGGCATGTATAGTGCACACTTTTTGTCCAAATTTTTGAGAGAAAAATAAGGATGCACATTATATGTGGATATAACAATTACATGCATGGGTATATGTACAATTACAAATGGGTATAATAATGGATATAATAATCCTGTGTATAACATGCACAAAAACATGGGTGCACATTCTACATGGCAAAATGTGGTATTAAGCCTTGTTTTGTATTAAGGGGAAGAGAAGGGTCAAGTCAAGGAACATGGACAAGGACCCATGGACAAGGACAACAGGGGAAGAGAGGATTGAATGTGGGAGGTGGGGGTGGGGAAGGACAGGGCAGAGTAATGAGGGGGAAATGGGGACAACTGTAATTGAACAACAATAAAAAAAAGATCTGTTTTGTGTTCTAACATATAATTTATCCTGGAAAATGTCCCATGTACACTTGAAAACAATGTACCATATTTTTCAGACTGTAAGATGCACCCTTCCCCCACAAAATTTGGGAGAAATAATGGTTGTTAATATTGACATTGAGTTCCGTTTACATTTACATTGGTGAAATATTATGTTCCTTAGGTTATTAAATATTTTACCACAGTTTTTACTTCAAAAATTTTTTCCCTATTTTCCTCCTCTAAAACTTAGGTGTGTCTTATGATCCAAAAAATACAGTATATTCTGCTGCTTTGAGGAGAAATACTCTGAAAATATCAATTAAATCCATCTGGTCTAGGTTGCTGTGGTCTTGTTGATTTTCTGTCTGGAAGATCTTTTCATTGATGTCAATGGTTTGTTAAAGTCCCCTACTATTGACTGTATTACTATTAATCTCTCTCTTTAGGTCTATCAATATTTGCTTTATATATTTAGGTGCTCCTATGTTGGTGCATAAACATTTACATGGGTTATATCCTTTTGTTGGACTGATCCCTTTATCATTGTATAATGTCTTTCTTTCTTTGTTATTATAGCCTTTGTTTTAAAGTCTATTTTGTCTTATAATAACTATTGCTACCCTAGCTTTTTTTCATTTCCATTTGCATGAAATACCTTTTTCCATCTCTTTATTCTCAGCCTGCATGTGTCTTTTGTTCTAAATTGGGTCTCTCGCAGACAGCATATATATAGGTCTTGTCTTTTTATTTATTCAGCAATCATGTCTTTTGATTGGAGCATTTAACCCATTTACATTTAAAGTGATTATCAATAGGTACATATTTATTGTCATTTTATTCTTTGTAATTATGTTTCTCTCTTTTCTTCTTCCTTCCTAGAGAAGTCCCTTTAATATTTTTTGTAATATTGGTTTGGTGGCAATAAACTTTTTTAGCTTTTTCTTGTCTGGGAGGTACCTCCTCTATTTAGATTACTGTGCCAGGCATGTCTTGTTCTAGTCCTCTTATCACCCCTTTTTTTACTTTTCTTCTTTCCTGTATATCCTAAGAGGTAGTCAAATAATTCTACTGTGTAAAAAGTGAATCACCTATATCCGAATACTGAAGTATATTATAATGCTTCTTTTATATCATCCTTAGCTTGTCCTTTCACGTCCACAAAATTTACTATCTGTGGCACACTTGTGTTATAAATTGCATGTATAGATCATCAAATTCAGTTCCAGAAAAAAAAAGAACTAAAAATGTGCTTTCCAGTTTTCATTTCTGGTTAACTTTAAAACATGAGCTATTTTATGTGTGGATGAGGGAACCTAGGCATCAGCCAACATAATGCTTTGCAAATTCACTTTTTTAGAAAATGCATTACGGGGATAGGTATTTTCATTTATTCGTACCAAAGCCTCTAAAGAAAAAAGAATACTTGTGTATTACTCAAGTGCATATCATTCTTACACAAAAGGACTATGGCAAAATTCCATTTCAGTAGCCTGAGGAAACCACGCTCACTGCCCCTCGGCCCCTTGCAACACATACACACAGGTCCTTACTGTCTGTTGTTTGTGCATATCTGCCCAGCCTGGAATACTCTGCAGATGCTGTGGGCACCTCTGTCAGAGATCAGGGTCAGAGAGGCCATTTTTTGGCGGGGAGTCCTAGTTACAGGATGAAGACCACAGCATGGACAAACAAAGAGATGACACAGAGGTTGAAACACCAAGGACCTATGCCAAGGTGAGATTGCAGCAGTTCCCAGAGAACAACAGGCCCAAAGGAAGGTCAACAGGGACACTGCCCTGTGTCCAGAGAGGAAAGACTTGCTTTACTGGAAATAAAACCCACTTTAGGGGAGCATTCTAAACCTTTGACTTTTTAAAATCATGTTTGCCCAGTTTTGTACGATCACTTCATTTGGGGTATTCTCTGCTCCCTGAGGCAGGGGTTAGGGAGAGGATGGGTTCTCTGTGGGATAAGGAGGACAACCAGGTGTTTGGACAAGTGACCTTTGAGTAAGCCACTCCTTGCCTTTATATGCTGGGAATCCATTCATTTATTTATCTAACGTGACACATTTACTGCCTTCTTGTAGGATGCCTGGCAGCATGCTAGGAGCTGGAGGTGACAGAGAAGAATGGAACCCAGGCCCTGCAGTTTTCTGTAATGAAGCCACAGAACTAAGACTCCTGCCGGCCCAGGTAGTCTGTAGCTGGATTTGAGTAAGGAATCTGAACTCCACAGACTCTTCTATCTCATGGCTTTTGCATTTTCTTATTTAGGGGGTTTGTCTTTTTTATAGTTTTCTATAAAATCCTTTGACAATAATTGCAGGTTTGACCCCCCTAAACCAAGGAGGAAATGTGTATAGTCTATACCTGGCCAAGGCCAAGCAGGTGGGTGTGGTGGTCACTCCATCAGACCAGTACAAGACTAAGTGAGGGGCTGGGGCTGCTGACTCTGTTGGGGTCTGCCTTTTTCTACCCCTGCTGTGTGTTTCATACCTATAAGCATCTGGAGGATACTTTGTCCAACAGCTGAGAGCAGCCTAAAGAGTTGGAACTGGAACAAGAGAATGCTGAGTCAACATCAAGGACCCTTGGGCCCTCTCAGCCATTGGTGAGACCATCCCACCTGTAGGCAGCCCCAGCCTCAGGCTCACCATCTTGCGTCTGGAATCTTCCAGGCTGTGAATAGCACTCAGTTCAATCTGTCTACTGCTGTGCTTCTCTTCTTCCCTCCCCATCAAATTACATTCTCCTCTGGGCTACTTACCAGGCCTCTAATGGAATGAAATGCTTACTCTCCCTGACTCTATCTTAATTCTAGCTGGCATTTCTCCCACAGCTTTCAGGCAAGTAGCTCCTGCTACTTATTAGAATAATAAGATTATTCTAATTAGATTTGCTAATTATTAGAAGAATTCTGCCCAAGACTTGAGCTTTTGATAAAGATCTTCCAAAGCCTCAACACCGACTCAGATCAGCAGGAGACAATGGGCAGGGAACAAAAAGATTCAGAGATTTCAGGCTCCTCCTTGGATCACAGTTGGTACCTAGATGTCACACAGCTCTTGCCCTTCCATTCTCCCTTCCCTTGATCTAAAAGAAGCCTGAATTCTAGGGTCTCTTAAGATGGATTTGTAGAAGCTTTAAGGCCCCCTTCCCCATGTTCTTGACCTGGTGACTTCTAAATTAATAAACATTTCTTTACTTGGAACCTGATGTTTTGGATATTAGCCTTAAAGCGTTGGTCAGACAAACCTTGAATAGGTAACATGGCCCCTTCTCACGCAAAGCCCTACAAAATGGGGCCAGTCAGCAGCCTGCCTTTTTTAAATCCTACAGGATGCATGGAGAAAACAAAGCAGCAGTCACTTCTGGCTCTTGATGCGGGAGCACCCAACCTTTTGAGGCCCCTTCTTATTCCATCACAGCTCACCGCACATGCTCTCCCATTTCATTCCCTCCTCAGCCTGGGAGAGAATGACAGGAATCTTTCCTTCTAGTTCAGCTAGTTCTTCTTTCTCTCCCCTCCCCAAAGCCCAGGTTTCAGGGCCCCTCTTCCATTGCCCAGACCTAAGTACCAGGTCTGGATGAGCCCTGGTTCCTCTGTACCCAGGGAGGCAGGACACAGGGCAGGGCTGGAGCAAAGGAAAGGGACTAGCAATGATGTTGAAGGGGCAGAGGCGGGGGCACATTGATTTGTTTGTACACTACTTCATCTTGAGTGGACTGAGAGTTTCCTATGGTGGGCCTTCTCATGTCTGTTCCCAGCAGCTACTCTTCCAAACCCTCTTGCACACACATGACTTTAGCCCTGTTTTTCTGCATCTAATTCCAATTTGTATGTGTTGGGGGGCAGTGTCAGACCCACACCAGCAAGAAATTCTCAGATACCAGCTGGGTGTTTCAAGCTAATTCAATTCTGACACTATCTACCTGGAGATAACATCAGATTCCACAGGTTAAGTGCTCAGTCCTACAAGACTGTCTGTCCCGCCCTCCTCAGATGCCAGGCACAAGCCCAGGTTGTCACCTGTGCTCTGAACAACTGGCTAGAGGCTGCATGTTCCCATGACCCTCTCTTTAGGGGTTTGATTAATTTGCTAGAGCAGCTCACAGAACACAGAGACACCTGTTAATTACTAGATTACCAATTTATTATAAAAGGATATATGATCCAGGAACCGCCAGATGGAGGTGATGCACTGGGCAAGGTGTGTGGGAAGGAGCACAGAGCTCCCATGCCCTCTCCAGGCGTGCCACTCTCCTTGCACCTCCACGTGTTCACCAACCGGGAAGCTCTCAAAATCCTGTCCTTATGTGATTTGCTTTTCTTTTAGGGGCAACTTCAATACATAGAAATGATTAATTAATAATTCATTGGCCATTGGATATTGATTCAACCTCCCCCCCTCCCCTCCCTGGAAGTCAGCTAGGTGGGACTGAAAGTTCCAACCCTCTAAGTACTTGGTAGGGTCACCTGGCAACTACCCCCCACACGTAGGTGATCTAGAGGTGTTCTAATGTCACTCCATTAGCATGACAAGGACACCTTATCACTCTCTATCACTTAGAAAATCCCAAGGGCTTTGAGAGCTCTGTGCCAGAAACAGGTGGAAGACTATACAGAAATTTTATATAAATTTCTTACTGTAAATTACAATGTCCTAAGACCATAGCTGTTCTCCCTACCCCTGTTGACAAGATTCAAATGGTCTTCCTCTTCCTGAAAGCAGCCAGATGTGACCTCTGAAAATGGTTTGCTATTCACCTGACCCAGAAAACCCCACAAATTCATGCAAATCCAGAGGTCCAAATCTTTGTGTTCACTTTAAGAACATCTGCAAAACTGCCCAGGCCATCAAGTGTAGGCATATCTGAAAGCCACCAAGTATCTTAAGGGTGTCACTTTACAGAATCAATGTGTGCCATTCTGTCATTACAATGGTGGAGTTGGTAGGTGTGTCCAAGTCAAACAATCGGGCTGGACACAGAGCTGGTGGACCAAAAACAGTACTGAATATTTGCTGCACATGCTTGAAAATACAGAGTAATGTTGAGCTTAGGGGTTTAGATGTAGATTCTCTGGTGGTTGAGCACATTCAGGGAAACAAAGCTCCCAAGATGTGGCACAGAAGTTACAGAGCTCATGGGTGAATTAACCTACACATGAGCTCTCCCTGCCACACTGAGATGATCTTACTGAAAAAAAGCAGGTTGTTACTAACCCAGAAGAGGAGGCTGCACAGAAAAAAAAAAGATATCCTGGAATAGACCGTGAAACAAAAATATATGGCTCAAGAATAAATTTAGCATAAAATAAATACTAATAAAAGTTTTTCAAAATTTCAAATGGTCCAATTAATAGTTGCAACCTGTGGGCACATGTCCTCCTTCTTCCAAGAATTATTCTTGATCAACTATTCCTGAAATGAGCTGAACTTCGCCTGACCCTTCCTCTAAAGCTCTATAAATATTCCATTCTCCTTCCCCAAGTTAGGGGAGAGTAAAACTTATGTTAACGGTGCTCTGAAGGATGTTCTTTCATAATGCAGTCCTGTGACAGAATGGTCCAGTTCTGGAGAAGGTCTTCTGTTTACCCCAAGAAATGTCTTCTGGGGTAGTGAGAAAAGAAAGATCATTCTGCAGTTTGTGGAGGGACTGGAACGAGTATGTCAAGGAGGAAGATTCTAGAATAGTATAGTTGGGCCGAGCAGGCACCACGCCCAGGGGCTGGCCCTGGAGTCTTTCTGAGCTCCCCTCCTCAACCTGTCCCTTCCTAAACTTGTCCCTGGGTAGATGGCCCCTCATGTCCTGTCCCCACAGCACACTGTGCCCACCTCTCCAGCCTGTTGTGCTTGCTCAGCACCTCTGCTTCCCTGCAGAGCCACAAGCACCTGCTGAGTTTTCTTTATTAGGTTCTGCTTTGGAAAGGTGATCAGCTGAAATAATGGAGATTAAGCAAGAAACTGGCATTTCACAGAGGAAGACAGACCTCTAAAAATGCTGGCTCAGTGACTGTAACCTGAGAACAGGTGTTAGTTCCAGAGTAGTGTGGATATAAGACCTTGTTCTCTCTCCACATGGTTATCTGGCCCCCTTATCTCTCTCAGGGCAGATACAACATTCCTGGGTGTGAGGAAGGCGTTATCAGAGGAGAGCAGTAGAAGCTTCATATGCAGGCCAGGGTGCACATCTGAAGGATGAGAGTTTCTCACTAATGCTGCTTCCTGCTCCTGTTTTTCCTGAATGGAATCCAAACTTGTTTGCAGAAGGAAGAGGTTACTAAGGCCAGGCCTATCAAAGGGCCTTTTGTCTTCTGAGCTAAACATTGGCTGATTGTTACCTTCCTGCCTGGACCCTCCCTCCAGAGGTGGAAGGCCACTGAGAGCCTCTGATTTCGGTTGGTGGCTCTGAATGCAATGGTGCAGCAGGAGGAGGCCGGCCCAGCTCTGAGCCAAAGGAAACCTGGGACAGGCTGGTGTGATGCATCTGCTCAGGCCTCTGTCCAGCGATGACTGGGTGAGCTGACACACAGTTGCCTTCCTCCAGGACAAAGGATTCTTCCAGCTCTTCCTTCCTCCCTCCTAAACTCAAGCCTGTTGAGGCAGGAGGTAGTCAGGAAGGAAGCTCCAGAGGCCCCGCAGGGCTGAGGTAGAAAACATCTATACATGACAAAGACCCCTAAGATGGGTTGTTCCTGTTTTCTGAGATAACTCTGAATCATAGAATGCGCCTGCACCCTACCCCTGATTCATTATAATATCATTATAATGAAATAACACTGTGGGACTCCCTTC
>PVKM010041222.1:0-13201 GCA_004027735.1 Carollia perspicillata
AGGTTGTCTATCTCCACATTGCTCATCTCTTTCTCTGGAGTTTTGCTCTGTCCTTTAATTTAGGCCATATTTCTTTGTCTTGGTGCACCCGCTCAGTTGTAAGGGTGTGGGGCCTCAGATATTCACCTGGTTGGGGCAACCCTTTTTGCTGCACTGTGGTGCTGCCTGTGGGGAGGGGCCAGAGAGGGAACAATGCAGCCCACTTGCTCCTCTCTAGCCCCATTTTCCATGGGGCATTAGATTGGTTTTTATCCTTCTTTTGGTTGTGTGAGGAAGCGAAGCATTTCTACCTATGCTTCCATCTTGACCAGAAACTGTTATTCATATGTGTTTGATTGCAGTGTTTAATTTACATGCATTAAAAGTAATTGTTGGTAGATACGTAGTTATCACCATTTTATTATTCATACTATTTATCTTTTTTATTTCTTTTTTTCTCACTCCAAATTTTAAAGTGTATGATATAAATTAAGATATAAACAGATGTTTTCCAAATCTGAATTCCCAGACCATCTACAAAATGTCCTATTTTCAAACTTACATCAGCTGTTATTTATGGGCTTCATTTCCTTTCATTTTCCATGCTCTGGCTTTATTTTTTCATTTTTAAGTAGTTTTCTCAATTCTGTTAACATACAATATTATATTATTTCAGGTGTATAACCCAGTGATTAGACATTATATAACTTATTATGTGATCATCCCAATAAACCCACTACCAATAGACACTATAGTTATAACAATTATTGACTATATATCCCCTATGCTGTAATTTACATCCCTGAGACTGTTCTATAACTACTAATTTGTAATTTTCTAATCCATTCAACTTTTTCATCCATTCCCTGCCTCATGTGGCAACCTTCAAAATGTTCTCTCTGTTCCTGACTTCTGATGAAGATAGAGGTATAGGTAAACACATTCTGCCTCCTCACACAACTACAGCAAAAATTACAACTAGGCTATAAAAGAAATATCACCAAGATTCATCAGGAAATTGAGCTGTAGGGAAGCCGGACAACCAAGGATTTAAAGAAGCCACATTCATCCAGGCAGGTAGGAGGGGCAGAAATGAAGAGCTCTTTGGAGAGGCACAGAGACATAGAGAGACAAGAAGAGGCGTGGAGATGTGCAGTGGCATGGAGAGTTGCAGAGACGTGGAACAGGTGGTCTCACATTCACATGTGATGGGTAAAAATTGGGAGGGATGCCTGCAGAGCAGGGATGCCAGGCCCAGACCAGATCACCCAGCCTAGGGTTCCAGTGCAAGGAAGATAAGTCTCATACCTTCTGGCTGTAAAAACCAGTGGGTGTTGGGTGGCAGAAGAAACTGCAGGATTCTTGGGATACTCCTCTTAAAGGGCTCATAATGGTCTTAGGACATACACAGACCCACACCTTCCAGGATTCAGCACCAGGACAAACAGCTGGAAGGGCACCAGTAGAATACAGGGAAAATTGAAGTGACTGGCAACAAGGCGAGTGTCAGGAGACAGCGTCCTCCTGGATAAAACTCCAGAGGCCAGGCAGCAGCATTGTCCCCTCTCTAAGGCCTCCCCCACAGAGAACCACAGAATGGTGACACATGTGGCTGTGCCCTGGCAATTAGCTAAGGCTTCACACCGTACATCTTACAGGTGTGCTTTTCTAGAACAGGCCATGCAACTAAGACAGGGAGTTAAACAGCTCTACATAATACACAAAAACAAATACAGGCAGGCTGCCGAATTGAGGAGAACTTTTTCTCCTCAAATGAATATGGCCCAAATGAAAGAAGAGAACAAATCTCCAAGAAAAAGGACTAAACAAAAAAGAGATAAGCAACCTATCAGATGCAGAGTTCAAAACACTGGCTATCAAGATGTTCAAAGAACTCACTGGGTACTGCAACAGCATAAAAAAGACCCAGCAGAAATGAAGGTTATATTAGGTGAAATAAAGAAAAATCTACAGGGACCCAACAGTGAAGGGGATGAAGCCAAGAAACAAATCAATGGTTTAGAACATAAGGAATTAAAAAACACTCAATTAGAAAGGCAAGAAGAAAAAAAATAATAAAAAAAACAAAACAAAACAAAGACTAAGGGTCCTCTGGGACATCTCCAAATACACCAACATCTGAATAATAGTGGTGCCAGAAGGAGAAGAGCAAGAAATTGAAAACTTATTTGAATAAAATAATAATGAAAAACTTCCCTAATTTAGTGAAAGAAATAGACATACAAGTCCAGGAATCACAGAGAGTCTCAAACAAGATGGATGCAAAGGAACCACACCAAGATACCTCATAATTAAATTGCCAAAGATTAAAGATAAAGAGAGAATCTTAAAGGCAGCAAGAGAATAGCAGAGTTACCTACAAAGGAGCTCCCATAAGACAGCTGATTTCTCAAAAGAAACTTTGCAGGCTAGAAGAAACTGGCAAGAAGTATTCAAAGTGAAGAAAAACAAGGACCTACAAACTAGATTACTCCATCCAGCAAAGCTATCATTTGGAATGGAAGAACAGATAAAGTGCTTTCCAGATGAGGTAAAACTAAAGGAGTTCACCATCACCAAGTCATTAAGATATGAAATTGTTGGGAACCACCCTGCCTGTTTTAAGAAGCTGTAAAGCTTGTAAAAAGCATTGGCTCAGGCTGAGTGAGAAATTTTGGGACCATAAACAACTGAGACAAAGCTTATCTCCCTAGCAGGAGCACCACCTCTGCCCCCTTTACTTCACCCTGCTTGGCCCCAAGCCTGACCACTTAGCCAATGATGGGTAAGATTCCTCAATGGAGGGATGACCTAAGACAGGCATGGTCACAAAGGGGCCTCCAGGGAAGGATTTGGGGGGCAGTAGAAAAAGGGGTTGATGGACCCTCACCCCTCAGCTATGACATAACCTGAGCCCTCATTCTGTCTGCAAGAAGTCTCCTAATCTCTTGGCTGCCTTACTTCCCCTCTCTCACTTAAGCCTGAAACAATGACAGAGGGCAGTGCAGCCCTGTGCTGGAAAGGGTGGGTTCCCCTGGTGATCAGGCCTAAGAAAGAATATATAAAATACTGTGAAACCTGCTTCCAAAAGAATGTCCTCCATTAAATAAGGGTTGGAGCAGGAAATAAGCTTGTTTCCCAAAGTTTTATAGCCCCTTAGCTAACTGACCATGACTCAGAATAAACCCTTGTAGTTCTTTGCATGTTATCTATTGTTTGATCCTTACTGCCTGACAATGATTGATGAGCTTTACCTGTATTTCTGTGTCAATTAAACCCAATAAAAGCTCATTGAGAAAAATGCTCCTCATCCTTCTCCTTTGAGAGATAGACCACCTTTCCTCCCCAAGCAGATCATGTCTTCGTAAACTTATTCTCATCCACCCCACATGAAATGTTAAAGGGAGCAATATAAGAAAAGGATGAAGATCAAAACCATGAACATTAAAATGGCAATAAATTCACCACTATCATAATTGAATCTAAAAAACAAACTAAGCAAACAAGAAGAATGGGAATGGGATCATAGATATGGAGCTCATTTGGAGGGAATTTTAATTATTATGTGTCTTGGAATGGAATTCTTTGCATTCATCTTGTTTGGGAATTTCTGTGGTTCCTTACCATGTATGTCCATTTTTTCCATTCACAAAATTAAGAAAGTTTTCTTTCAATATTTTTTCAAATATTGAATAGATTCCAATTTATTGCTCTTCCTCTTCTCCTTCTGGCTCCTCTATAGTGCAAATGTTGGAACTCTTGAAGTTGTCCCAGAGGCTGCTTACACTATCATCATTTTGGCTGATTCTTTTTTCTTCTTGTTCCGGTATGTTATTTTTTGCTTCCTTATGTTCCAAATCAATTATTTGATTCTTGGCTCCATTCACTCTACTGTTGTTTCTCTGTAAATTGTTCTTTATATCAATGAGTGTATCCTTTTTTTCTGACTGGATCTTTTTTATGCTGTTTAGGTCCTTACTAAGTTTTTTGAGCATCCTTATAACCAGTGTTTTGAACTATGCAATTGATAGATTGCTTATCTCCATTTTGTTTAGCTCTTTTTCCAGAGTTTTGATTTGTTCTTTCATTTGGGCCATATTTCTTTGTCTCCTGATTTTGGCAGCTCCCTGTGTTTGTTTCTATTTATTGTATAGAGCTGCTATGACTCCCTGTCTTGGAAGTAGGGCCTAATGTTGTAGGTATCCTACAGGGTCCAATGGCATACCTTGTCACCCAAGCTGGGTACTTGAGTTGTGCTCTCTGGGCTGAGTACACCCTCTTCTTGCAGTTGAGCCTAGATTGCTGTTGGCTGGTCAATGAGAGGGATTTACCCAGGCCTGTCAGCTGCAAGGATTGACTGTGACCACTGACCACCAACCTCTGCCCACCATCGAGGATCAGTGGTACAGGGGCAGTGTGGTGGTGCACTGACATGCTCTGTAGCTGTCCAATAGGTGAGCAGGCTCTGGGGTTTCCCAGGGCGAGCAGGCCAAGGTCAGGCCCAACCTATGTTTTGCCCAGGGCCACTCTGCCTGAACTATATAGCCATCTGAGATGACTGTTACTTGTGCTGGGTTTGGAGATTCTCAGGGGAAGCCAAGCTGTAAATCTAGGCTGGCTGCCACTAGTGCTGAGCCTGGGACCACTTAGACATACTAGGGCTGGGGACTTATTGAGACCAGCTCTTGTTTGTTTGATAACATTTATGAAGTTGTGAAGCATGAACAAAGACCAGCCATTTATATGGAAAAGTCACTATTAACAGTTTGGGTGGGTCTGTAATTTGGGTGGGATGGATTTAGGTAATCTCTAGGGTGGGGCAAACTGTGTTAGCTAGGTTCATGAAATCTCAGATATAGCTCTTGCCTGCCACCTCTGTGCCTCTGTGGAGGGAGGGTTCAGAAAAGGGACATTGCCTCTGCCTGCCTTTCTGTCTGGGAGAAAGCTATCCCCCAGCTCTTGCCTTGATACCAGACACTTCAGTTCCTCCCTGTATGCCACTGCAACTTTTCAAACTGCTACCTTGGTGCTGTAGCTCAGATAGAGCGAGTCTGAATAAATCTTTGTGTGGGTTCTTTAAGTGGAACTGCTTGGGAATCCATAAGTTTCTTCTACCAACTCAATTACTACTGATTTTTGCAGCCAGATGTTGGGGAGTTACTTCCTGGCATTGGATCCTTAGGCAGGACTCCTCGCTCCTAAATTATACCACCAAATTTATTTCCACCACATGGAGATGTGGGACCAGCCCATCTCTGTCTCTGGCCCTTTGACCAGTCTAGATGTGTGTGGTTGCTTTAATTCCATAGTTGTTAGACTTCCATTCAACTCAATTTCTGGTGATTCTAAGTGATGGTTGTTGTATAGTTCAGTTGCAGTTCAGTGCAGCTGTGTGAGTAGGCCAGCCATGTTTACCTATACCACCACCCTGACGGGGAGACTTCTTTTCTTCTTGCTGTTCTGATTGGGTGTCTTTTTTCTCCCTTATCTTCCAAATATCTGATTTGATTATCTGTTTCATCTACTCCACTGTTGATTCCCCATAATGGATTCTTCATTTCAGTTAATGTACTTTTCATCTCTGACTGGTTCTTTTCTGTTTTCTAACTTCATTTTTATGTTTCCAATATCTTTGTTGAATTTCCTACTAAGTTCATCTACTCTTTCTCTAAGTTCATTGAGCATCCTTATGATCAGAATTTTGAACTCAGCATCTGGTAAACTGGTTATTTTCATTTAATTTAGTTATTTTTCTTTTTTCTTGTTCTTTTATTTGAGATATGTTTGTCTCCTCATTTTGGCTGCCTCCTTGTGTTTGTTTCTATGTTACAATGCTATGTCTCCAGGAATAGTAAAGTGGTTTTATGCAGTAGGTATTTGGTAGGGTCCCTTGGCACAGCCTCCCCAAACACCCAAGGTGAGGACTACGGCGTGACCCCCCCCCCCAATGTGGGCTGTGTGTAACCTTTTGTTATAGTTGTGCCTTGGTTGCTATTGGCATGGAAATAGGAGGGAAGAACCTCTAGTCATTTACCTGGAAGGACTGCCTGCAATCACCATGGAATATGAGCTGTGCAGGGGCCCAGTTCATAGAGCAGGACTTACTTCAATGGAGCACTGGTACCTTCTGAGTCCACCCCTTGTGTGTGTCATTTGTGGAGGCATTTGGGTGGTGCTTTGTTGTGGTATCATGCTTTCCAGTGGGTGTGCTGACTCTGGGCATTTCTGGAGGTATGGGCCGAGGCAGTCACCATTTGTATTTCAACTGGGTCACTTGGCAGAGATAAAAAGTGATCTACAGATGGCTGGTATTGTGCTGGTATTGGAAGTGCCAGTAGAGACTAAGCTACAAACCAAAGCCAGCTGCTGCTAGTGCCCGACCTGGAGTCACTTAGCAAGAGATACAGGGCAAGCCAAGGCCAGGTGCTATTTGTTTGAGAGTTTAGGAATGTATGAAGCATGAGCCAAGACAGGTCCTTTGTATGGAAAAGCCACTAAAAATGGCTCTGGTGGGCCCACAAGTTCAGTGGTATGGGGTCTCAGGGAATCACAGGATGGAGCAAAAAGCATTAGCCATATTGATGATGACTCATATATGGAGCTCACCTGCTGAGTCTAGGTGGGAAGGTATCAGAAAAGGAACAATGGCTGCTTCCAGTAATTCTGTATGGGATAAAGCTGCCCTTCCAGCTCTTGCCCCAATGCTAGACAACTCAGTTCCTCCCAGTATGTCCCTGGTGCCCCAACACTGTAACTCATAGTGAGTGAGTCCCAATTATTCCATGCTCTGGCCATTTAAGAAGAACACCATCCCTGCAGGAACACTCTGTCTCACTCAGCAATAGTCCCCACTGGTTTTTACAGTCAGAGTCAAGGGGACTTCTCTTTCTAATACTGGAGCCCTGGGCTGTGGAGGCCTTTTGTGGGGCTGGGACCCCTCACTCCTTAGGGGGAATCTCCATGGCCAAGATCTACCTCCTAAATTTTTTAATGCCACACCTATGTAAGATCAGCCCATTCCCCATCTTCACTCCACTCCTACCAGTCTGGATGTGGGTTCTTCTTTATATTCTTAGTTGTATAAATTGTGTTCAGCTACATTATAGGCAGTTCTGAATGAAGGGTGTTATGAAGTTTAGTTGTAATTTTGATGTGGTTGTGGGAGGATTCAAGTACTACATTTACCTATACTGCCATCTTCAATCTTTTCTTCTTCTTCTCCTCCTCCTCCTCCTCCTCCTCCACCTCCTCCTCCTCCTTCTCCTCCTCCTTCTTCTCCTTCTTCAGGAAGATGCTTTAACATTTTTTGTAATACTGATTTGACAGTAATGAACTCCTTTGGCATTTTCTTGTCTGGGAAGCTATTTATGTGTCCTTTAATTCTAAGCAACAGCTTTGCTGGGTAGAGTAATCTTAGTTGTAGGTCCTTACTTTGCCTCACATTGAAAATTTTGTGCCAGTCCCTTATGAACTGCAAAGTTTCTGCTGAGAAATCAGCTGACAGTCTTATAAGATCTTGCTTACAGGTAACTAATTGCTTTTCTCTTGCTGATTTCAAGATTCTTTCTTTCTCTTTAACCTTTGGCATTTTAATTTTGATGTGTCTTGGTGGGGGCCTCTTTGGGTTCACCTTTGTTTTTTTTTTAATTCCCTCCTCTTTATTGAATTTATTGGTGTGATACAAGTTAAAAATTATACAGGTGTCAGGTGCACATTTCTACAACACATCATCTGTACATTGTGTTGTATATTCAACACCCCAAGTCAAGTATCTGTCCATTACCATTTATTCCCCCTATAACATCCCCCACCTCTCTCCACCCTTCCACCAAGCAATCATCCCACTGTTATCAGTTTCCATGAATTTTTTCTTTTTTTGCTCAGTCCCTCCATTCACCCATCACTCCACCCCCAACAGCTGTCAGCCAACTTTCTATGAGACTGTCACTATTTTGTTTGTCATTTTATTCATTAGATTCCACATATGAGTGAAGTCATATGTTTGTTTGAGATACATAATTGTTTTTCTCTGACTGGCTTATTTCACTTAGCATAATACTCTCCAGATTCTTCCATACTATCGCTATGGGTAAGATTTCCTTCTTTTTAATGGCTGAATGGTATTCCACTATGTAAATGTGTGACAGCATTTTTATCCACTAATATACTGATGGGTACTTGGTCTGCTTCCAAATTTCAGCTATTATAGATAATGCTGCCATAAACTTAAGGGAGCATATTCTTTTAAACTAGTGTTTCAGGTTCCTTTGGATAAACTCCCAGAAGTGAAATCATAGGGTCATAAGACAGTTCCATTATTAACTTTTAAATCTCTATTTGTTTTTAGGGAGAGAGGAAGGGAGGGAGAAATAGATGGAGAGAAACATTGATGTATGAGTGAAACATTGATCGGTTGCCTCTTACACACCCCCAGCAGGACCTGGCATGCAACTCAGGCATGTGCCTCGACCAGGAATTGAACCAATGACCTTTCAGTTTGCAGGATGATGCCCAACCCAGTGACCCAAACTAGCCAGGTCTATTTTTAATTTTTTGAGGTAACTTCATATTGCATTTCACAGAGGCTGCTCCGATCTCCATTCTCACCAATAGTGCACAAGGATCCCCTTTTCTCTACATCCTTGCCAACACTTGCTGTTTATTGATTTATTGATAGACATTCTGAAAGGTGTGAGGTGATAGCTCTTGTGGTTTTAAATTGCATTTTCTGATGATTAGTGATGTTGAGCATTTTTTCATTTGCTTATTGGTTATCTGTATGTCCTATTTAGAGAAGTGTCTATTCAGGCCCTTTGCCCATTTTTCAGTTGGATTGTTTGGGGTTTTGGGGGGGTTGCATTTTATAAGTCCCTTATATTTTTTCAATATTAACCCCTTATCAGATATGTCATTAGCGAATATGTTCTCCCATTCTGTGGGTTGTCTTTTTATGTTGTTTATGGTTTCCTTTGCAGTGCAAATACTTTTCCTTCTAATGTTGTGTCATCTGTTTATTTTTTCTTTTGTTTCCTTGCCTGAGAAGATATATCAGAATAAATATTGCTACAACAAATGTTCAAAATTTCATTGCCTATGTTTTCTTCTAGAATTTTTATGGTTTTGAGTGCATGTTTAAATCTTTACTTCATTTTGAGTTTATTCTTGTGTATGTTGCAAGAAGGTTGTCTAGTTTAATTTTTTGCATGTATGTTTTTAATATTCTCAACACAATTTATGGAATTCGCTGTATTTACCCCATTGTATGCTTTTGGCTCCTTTGTCAAATATTAATTGACTATAAAGGCATGAGTTCGTTTCTGGGCTCCCTATTCTGTTCCATTGACCTGTATGTTGTTTTTATGCCAGTACCATGCTATTTTAATTCTTATGGCTTTGTAGTATAGTTTGATAGGCAGCATGAGTCCTCCAACTTTATTCTTTCTTAAGATTGCTGTTGCTGTTTGGGGTCCTTAGTGGTTCCATGTACATTTTTGGTATATTCGTTGTAGTTCTGTGAAATATGTCATTGGTCTCATAATAGGAATTGTATTAAATCTATACAATTGCTTTGGGTAGTATGGACATTTTAATGATGTTAATTCTTCCTATTCATGAACATGGTATATATGCTTCCACTTATTTGTATCTTCCTTAAATTCTTTCTTCAGTATCTTTAATTTCCTGAGCACAGTTCTTCTACATCCATGGTTAAATTTATTCCTAGGTATTTTATTCTTTTTTGAAGCAATCGTAAATGCGATTGTTTTCTTAGTGTCTCTTTCTGATATTCATTGGTTGCATACAAATGCAAATGATATCTGGATATTGATTTTGTATCTTGCTACTTTAATGAATTCAGTTATCCACTTTAGTATTCTTTTGGTGGAGTCTATAGGGTTCTTTATATACAGTATCATGTAATTTCCAAAGAATGACAGTTTTACTTCTTTTCTGATTTGGACGTCTTTTGTTTTTTCTTCTTGTCTGCTTGCTGTGGCTAGGACTTCCAGTACTGTGTTAAATAAGAGTGGTGAAAGCAGACATCCTTGTCTTGTTCCTGTTCTTATAGAAAACTTCTGTAACTTTTGTGCATTGAATATGATGTTGGCTGTGGGTTTGTCCTATATGGCCTTTATTATATTGAGGTATTTTCCCTCTATTCCCATTTTGCTGGAAGTTTTTATCATATATTGGTGCTGGATTTTATCAAGTGCTTTTTCTGTTTTTCTTGATGTGTTTTTATTGTACATTTTATTTGTGTGATGTATCATATTTATTGATTTGTGGATATTGTACAAATTTTGCATCACTGAAATAAATTCAACTTGATCATGGCTTCTGATCTTTGTAATGTATTTCTGATTGTTTGCTAATATGTTTTTGAGGATTTTAGCATCTATGTTCAACAAGGATATTAGCCTATAATTTTCTTTCTTTGTAGTGTGCCACGACCAGCATGGAGTGGAGGTTCCTGAGTGGGGTCGATAAGAGATGAAGAAAAGACAACACAGATAGTTTAAGGAAAAGCGGGGGCCAGGCAAGACATTGTCCTCTGATGGAGGAAAATGAGCCCTGAACATGGTAACCATATTTATTTTATAGGGGTAGGTTAGATATAGCTTAAGGATGTTTTGCAAACTTAGGGAGATGCTACAGGCACAGATTGTTCCATTCCCAGGCTGTCTAACTGATACATATGTCTATTGCAAAAGTTATAGTGCATACAGCTGAAGCTCATGGTTATCTATCTTCTATTTAACCCCTGTGGGTCCCAGCTGTTATTGCTGCTGGCTTGAGTCACCTTGCAGATGTAAGCTGTCAAGTGTGGCTTTGTTAAGCACTCAACCTTGGCTATGATGCCAGCCTTCACTGTCCCCCACAGTAGTGTCTCTACATGGTTTTGGAATTAAGATAATGCTGACTTGTAAAATGAGCTTTGGAATTTTCCTCCTCTTCAATTTTGGGAATAATTAGAGAAGGATAGGTGTTAGTTCTGTGAATGTTTGGTTAAATTCACCTGTGAAGCTAACTGGTTCAGGACTTTTGTTTGGAGTTTTTTTTATTATTGCTTCAATTTCACTAGTTGTATTGTCTATTCAGATTCCCCGATTCCTCCTGATCATTTTAGAAGATTGTATGTTTCTAGGAATTTACCCATATCTTCCAGGTTGTACAGTTTGACAGCATATTTTTTTTGGTAATATTTTCTTACAATCTTTTGTACGGTATTTCTTTGGTGACAGTTTTTACTTCTCTTCATTTCTGATTGTATTTTTGGGTCCTCTCATTTTTTTTACTTGATGAGTCTGGCTGATGTTTTGCCAATTTTGTCTATCTTTTCAAAGATACAGCCCTTGTTTTCCTTGATATTTAAGTATAGATTTTTTAGACTCCACTTTGTTTATCTGCCCTAATATTTGTTATTTTCTTCCTTCTACTCACTCTGCACTTTGTGGTTCATTTTTAAGTTCCTTTAAGTGTAAAGTTAGTTTATTTGAAATTTTTCTTGTTTCTTGAAATAGGCTTGTAACAATATGAATTTCCCTCTTGGGACTGCTTTCACTGTGTTCCACAAACTTTGGATAGTTGTGTTCTCATTTGCATTCACTGCGTCATAACATGTCATTTAGCCTCCATGTCTTTGTGTATTTTTAATTTTTTTCTTGTGATTGATTTCTAGTTTCATACCATTATGGTCTGAGAAGGTTCTTAATATATTTTCAATCTCTTAAAATTTATTGTGATTTGTTTTGCATCCTAACATGTAGTCTATCATAGAAAATGTTTTATATGCACTTGGAAAAAAGTGTATATTCTTCTTCGGGATGAAATGCTCTGAAGATATGAATTAAATTCATCTGATCTAGTGTGTTGTTTAAGGTTGCCATTTCCTGGTTGATTTCCTCTCTGGAAGATTTATTGGAGTCAATGGGGTATTAATTAAAATCCCCTATCATGCCTATATTACTGTCCATATCTCCCTTTATGTCTATCAAGATTTCCTTTACATATTTAGGTGTTCCTGTGTTGTGTGCATAAATGTTTATAAGGGTTATTTTCTCTGGTTGGATTACTCCTTTAATCATTGTGTTGTCTTTCCTTGTCTCTTACTATAGCCTATGTCTTAAAGTGTATTTTTCAGAAATATGCATTACTACCCCAGATTTTCTTTTCTATTTGCATAAAGTATCTTTTCCTATCCTTTTATTTTGTGTGAATCTTTCTTTCTGAGGTGGGTCTCTTTTAGACAGCATATGGAGTCAAAGGAGAGACTCCAAAAACCTGGAAGTTATTTTTACTAAAAAATGTGTATTTTTCTTACATATTTAAACTTCAGCCACCTTCAAAGTACTGTCCTTTTGATGCAATCCAGGGGTGTCAAACACATTTTCACCGGCGGCCACGTCAGCCTTGCAGTTGCCTTAACTGCAAGCACCAAGCTTGTTAAGGAGGAGTTAAGTGCTTGGCGCTGCTGCTGGGTAGAAACAGGGTGCCAGGCTGGATAAAACAAGGCGGAGGGCTGTATTTGGCCCACGGGCCTTGTGTTTGCCACCTGTGCAATACACCTATCAAGACTTTTTTCCACTGCTAAAGACAACTTTTTAACTCTTAAAAAGATATCCCTCCTGATTTTTAACTGCCACATGTGGATGTGCAACCAGCCTGTTCTGCATTTCCACACCTCCTATCAGTCTTGATGAGACTTCCTTTTATATCCTTAGTTATAGGCCTTTACAAAAAATACTGATTTTAAAGAGAGAGGGGGGAAGGGAGAGAGAGAGAAACTTCCATTTGTTGTTCCACGTGTTTACACGTTCATTGATTGCTTCTTGTATGTGTGCTCTGATTGGAGATTGGACCCACAAACTTGGCTTATTAGGAGGATGCTCTAACCAACTGAGCTACCTGGCTAGGGCCTTTAGTCATAGGGCTTCTGTTCAGCAAGATTTCCAGTGGTTCTGAGTGATGGCTGTTCTATAGTTTAGTTGTGGCTTTGATGTGGTTGTGGGAGGATGGCAGCCGTGCGTTTACTTATGCTACCATCTTCACCAAAACTTCTACCTCTTTAGTTTAAGTACAAGTCCCACTACCCAAAGCATGTTGTTGATTCTCTTTTCCTTTCCGGAAAACTAAATTTTTGTATTTCTGAAGTATTTTAATTGGGGCAATTTCACACAAGTAGTTTAAAAAAGCATTTTGAGATGGCTGGTTAAAGATAGGT
>PVKM010041223.1:0-13204 GCA_004027735.1 Carollia perspicillata
TTCTTGTCACCATGCTTTCTTGGCTTTAGGTAATGATTGACCACATTTAACAGAAAAATCTTAAAATAATGGCTAAAACAAGAAGTACATTTTGTTTCCATATATAATAGTTTTAGCATTAGGAAGTCCAGAACAGTCTGGTAGCTCCAGGGTATTAATGAGAATCCAAGCTCCTATTTTTCTGTGTCATTTCTCATGGTCACCTCTTGGCCAATTGTGGCTAGAAGAGCTCTAGCTCTTATGTCTACACTGAAGGCCAGAGCAGAAGATGGATGGGAAGACAAAACTGTTTTATCTTCCAATTTAGTCAACTCCTTTAAGCCAATTTCTTCTTACTCCACACACTCTATTCCTTGAGAGAATACAGTCATAGGGTCATGTCTAAGGCAACGAAGACTTGGCTACAAGAAGCATCACAATCCAGAATAAAATTTAACTTCTTTTAAAGAATAAAGGGAAGTGGGGCATTGGTTGCAACTACCCATCCTTGCTCCAGTTACATATGTCCTCTCTCTTCTACCTCTACAACTTCATCTTTTATGCAAACTTCTTTTGTCTAATATTGAAATGTATTAAATGCCCTTGTATCTTAAAATAACTACAGACTGCCAGATTTGAAATCTCAGCCCTACTTTAGTCCTTAGGAGCCAGGGAAGTGACTTAATCTCTAATTTTCCAGCTTTTCACTTCATAATATGATAATGGTGGTAGATACAATCTTCTATAGTTGTTGAGAGGGTTAAATAAATTATTATTTATAATACATTTAAAATATTACCATGGCATATAGCATGTGCTATATTACTGATACTGATGAAACTGATAGCATTTGAATTTAACATCAATAATCCAACCCACTCAGAATGTCAATCTAAATTCTGGGTTTAAAAATTTGCACACTAGGAGGAGGAATATGTGACTTTTGTGATTCCTCATCATTTCAGCCAGAAGGGACATGCTCACCAATTTCTGAGCTTAGAGTCCAGTGTCCTTTGGGTAAATTTTTATACTAAATTCATACATCTTCTCCATCTCCATTTTTATAGGTCACAAAAAATATGTAATCTTCACATCATGGATTCTCAAAAACACCATCATTTAGTTTTTTATTGTTCCTGACTCAGCCCCAACCTCAACCTATTTGTGCAATACCACTGCACAAATCTCACTGTGCCCTCCAGAATCACAGATTTATAACTATCAAACTTTAATTTTCAAACACTTTTATGATCATTTTTTTAACATCCTGCTTTAGTGAAACTCCCTCTTTTATGAGAAAAATTATCTGGCAGAATATTTTCAAAAAGTGTATGTATTTCAAAGCTCAAAGCCTTGAGGTAAGATCGGAATTATTCCTACTCTTTGCTGCTCCATCTATTCAGATCATTGAAAACAAGAACCTGGTTAATTCCTTCATATATGTTAACTATTCCTTCCTTGTTGCTGTCATTTGAGGGCTGCCAGACAATTCACTCTAATCTATAATGATTTTGACATATATTTAACAGAACTTCTTAAGAATAGAAGCACTGTCATTTTCCAGGCTTACACTTCAGTGACTTATCTATCTTCATATGTAGTCTTTGACCTTCTTACCTCCAGAATCATTCACATTAATTTCTTTTCAATATTCCAGTAGACCTATCTCTTTGAATATCTTTAACATCTCACTCTGGCCATAAAATTCTCTTATACTTTTTAAAATATTCCCACTGTGATCATTTTTAATATTTGAAATTAATTAACTTTCTTCTTTTCCATTAATTAAAACACCAAAAGCAACTTTACAAAAGGTCCAGAAAGAGAAAAGCAGACATTTAATATTGGAGACAGTCTATAAAGTTGCTATTTTTATATATTACTGGAAAATATATCATGTTTTTTTCCCTTTCAGTATTTGAAAAAGCTTGTGGACTCCAATGAGTAAGCCTTAAACTGAGATCCTATTTGGGAAAAGAGTGATTTTTACTATGTCTGTTGTGATTCAACTTTGTCTCTTTACATTGACCTCATTTTAACAAATAAAAATAATGGAAAAAATAGAAGAGCAAGTGGGAAATAGAAAATTTACCTTTTGAATTCATAACTCATCACACTTCAGAATTAAAGCATAAACTTTACCCTGGAAAAGCAGAAACTGAACTAAAGTTAAAACTATGCAGAGAAAATTAACATGGTTCCTATGTAAGATAACAATTTATTCATAAACTATTTATTTTTTATTTCCTCTGACCCTCTAATTCTGGGTAATAAAGTCTTTCTGTATGACATCTTAGGACCTGTACTTTCTCTACTGTAGCATTTACCAAGCTATATTATAATTTTAAGTTTATTATAACTTTCTTACTATATTTTAATTTTCATACAGGGACAGACTGTATTCATCTTGCTCAGCACTAATTTTATAGTAAATGAGTGCAGATTTTGGCACATGCTAAATTCTCATTTACACATAAATAGCTGAATGAATTAAGAAATGAAAAATGTCCTAAGAGAATAATGAAAAACACAAAATGAGAAATAAATTTGAATTTTAGGAAATATTTAAAGATCCTTTTTATAATAATCAAATCCTTATTCTTATTTAAATGTGAGTAAATATAGAAGTTAATTGGGAAACTAAGTTAGGGTGAATTGCATACGACAGAAGGAAGGATTTGTACCACAGTAATTTAAATAAAATCAGAAATAGAATTTGGCATCATTATAAACTTGAGAACAGATGTATGTATGTATTTTAACTATGGGATTCTCATATTTATTTTATTTAATTAAATCATCATGCTTCTTATATTTATATTCTATTAAGTATTTTAAATATTGTTAATATTTTAAAATAAAACATTACACTTGAAATTTAACATATTTTGCTGTGTACAATGAGCTCCCATGTATAATGTGAATCTACACTTTTGGCCAAAACTTTCAGGAAAAAATATTTCATATTAATTTTCGAATTCAATTTTTTTGTATTTATATTGAGATATTTGTGTTTTGTATCATAAAGGAATTTTAGCTTTTATTTTTGAACATATTATGATATAAGAAATTTTATGTAACAAATAATTACAAAACTCAAGAACAGATACAAGTTATCTCAGGTACTACCCATGTATAATGTGCATCCTTATTTTTTCCTAAAAAATTTGGGCAAAAAGTACTCATTATACACCATAATAGCATGTTCACTACTATGAGACAGATATCTAATATATGAACATTTCAAATTCAAAATAATATTAAACTGTATACATTCTAAAGTTTATGTAAATTGAACTTTAAAAGTCAAATGCAGAAAAATAATTAGCAAATAAATGAGTAGGATAATAATATGTTATTATAATTCAAAATATTGGGTTCATTAATATATAGTATTTTCTAATATAATAAGATGTTAGATATGCCTGAAATAAAAATGATAAAATTGAATAACAAACCTTAAATGTAAAGGAAAAAAGCATTTTAATTTGATTTTTGTCTTCTAAATCTCATTAGAAAAATAGAAAACAAACAAAAG
Source organism: Carollia perspicillata (assembly GCA_004027735.1). Taxonomy (NCBI): domain Eukaryota; kingdom Metazoa; phylum Chordata; class Mammalia; order Chiroptera; family Phyllostomidae; genus Carollia; species Carollia perspicillata. The sequence goes on from PVKM010041223.1 coordinate 3,518, forward strand.
TAACAAAAGAGAGATAAATGTTATCTTGAATAAAAAAGTAAATGCTCATAACCTTAGATCCTACACTATAAAGAATATGTGCCAAATACATGGAACTGGAGCCAATATGTGGGAAAAAAATCCAGAACCAACACCCTTCTCTTTAGATCTTTGGTTAAATCATTTTTGAAATTATCAGCCATAGCACTGAAGCATTTTCACCCTTTCATTATTCTTCTGTATGAATATATTCTGAAATGAGCAAAGGATGGGTTAGAAGCATTTGTTGTTTCCTTAATTGTACCTCCTTTTTGTCTTTCATCAAATGAGGTGAATACTTTTTTCCATTACCTTTTGTCTCCCTTATACCCATTCCCCCTCACATTCACCACACTGTTGGCTATGTTCTTTGTCTTTTTTTCTTGATCCCTCCACCCCATCCACCACTACCCCAGAGCTGTCAGCCTACCCTTTAACCATGAGTCTTTCTCTATTTTGTTTGTTAGTTCAGTCTGTCCATTAGATTTCATGTGTAAGTGAAATTATATGGATTTTTTTCTCTATCTTATTTCATTTAGCATAATGTTCTTCAGGTCTATCTGTGCTGTCAAAAAGGGTAAAAATTTCTTCTTTTTTATGGCTGAGTAGTATTCCATTGTGTACATGTCCCATAGTTGTTTTATCCACTCATCTACTGTTTCCATATCTTGGCAATTGTAAATAATGCTGCAATGAACAAAGGGATGCTTGTGTTCTTTTGGATTAGTGTTTTTGGTTTCTTCTGATAAATTCCCAGAAGTGCAGTCACTGGGTCAAAAGGCAGTTCCATTTTTAACTCTTTGAGGTATCCCCATACTGCTTTCCACATTGGTTGCCCCAGTCTGCATTCCCACCAACAGTGCAGAAGGGTTCCCCTTTACCGCATCCTCATCAGTACTTGTTGTTCATTGATTTATTCATGCTAGTCATTCTGAGTGGTGTGAGGTGATATCTCATTGTGGTTTTAATTTGCATTTCTCTGGTGATTAGTGACATCAAGCATATTTTTATATGTCTATTGGCCATCTGTATGTCCTCTTTGTATAAGTGTCTATTCGGGTCCTTTGCCCATTTGGAGTCATGCAACCTAACATCAAACTATGCTATGAGGTCACAGTAATCAAAGCAGCATGGTGATGGCATAAAAACAGACACGTAGATCAAAGAAATAGAATAGACAACCCAGATATAAACCTACCATTATAGTCAATTAGAATTTGACAGAGGAAGCAAACACATACAATGGACTAAAGATAATTTATTCAATAAAGAGTGTTGGGAAATTTGGACAGATACATGCAAAAAAATGAAACTAGACAACCTTCTTACACCACACACAAGAATAAATTGAAATGGATTAAATATTTAAATGTTAGACCCCAAACCATAAATATCATAGGGGAAAACATAGGTGGCAAAATCTTAGACATTGCTTATAGCCATATTTTGTCAGCTATATCCTCCCAGAAGAAGGAAACAAAAGAAAAACAAAACAAAACAAATTGGACTGCATAAAACTAAAAAGTTTTTGCACAGCAAAGGAAAAAACGACAAAATAAAAAGACAACTCACAGAATGGGAGAACCTATTTACCAATACATCTGCTAAGGGGTTAATATCCAAAATTTATAAAGAACTTATAAAACTCATCACCAAAAAACTAATCACACATATAAAAAATGAACAAAGGGCTCACATAGGCATTGGCTGATTCTTGTAGATGCTAAACGGGTATCCAACTCACAACCTTGGTATATCAGGACAATGCTCCAACCACCTGAGCTACCTGGCCAGGGCCTCTAATAACTCTAATCACAGTGAGAGTGATTAGAATTTTTCATAACATAATTGCAACAAAAAACTCTTTAAATACCTGTTTAAAGACATTTTGTCACTTCTAGCAAGGAAAACATGGTTATTTCTGAATTACAGATGCAAAAACTATAGCTCAATATTAATCTTTTTTAAAAAAAATTATGAAAGGGATAGGACTAGATGTAAGGCTTTTCACCCCAAATCTCATACTCTTCACTCTGATAGGAAAAAGGTAGTAAATAACTAAAAAAACCCAACAAAACTCAACATGCTTAATGCTGAAAAACAAATTTCTAGTGAAGTGAGATATAAAGCAAGGATATGCTCCTTGTTTAAAGAATTTATGGACACAAATTTTGACTCATTCCACCATCAAGAGGCATAGCTTATTTCTTTTCTGGGCTTGCCCTGTGAGTATTTAATTAACAGAAGTTTGTGAAGTGACATCTTACTCATTTTATCATAAACCTCACAAAAGGTCTGATAACTTCCGCTTTGCCCTTTTCAGATATGCTTGGTATAGACATGTGAGAAATATGACTATCCCATTGGAGAAAGAACATAAATTAAGTGGATAAACTTGGAGGAAAAGGTTTAAGACTTCATGGAGCAACCATTCCAGCCTCCCAGCTGGGACTCCAAATGACTCCAGTTAGCACTGTTGGCATCTGGCTGCAGTTGCAGTAGCGACCCTAAGCAAGATCAGCACATGAACTTCCCTCCTGATCCAAGGCAACACAGATCTGTAAGATCTAGAAAATGATCCCTGTTTTAAGCCTGTATTTTTGAAATACATTCTTATTGTCCAATCTACTTATGCTATTTTTAGCCAAAAAAAAAAAACCCAAAAAACCTCCCACAGCTAAAAGAGAATTGGTACTTAGAAGTCGTTAATGTAAGAAAAGCTAACACATGTTGGTTGCATTGTCTTTTGGGTAAGATTATGATCAAAAGTCAGTAGGGTCTACTCCCTACCCTGCCACCCTCAGTTTCCTCAAAAAATTAAAAATGAAACTACCTTATGACCTGGCAATTCCACTTTTGGGAATATAGCCAAAGAAACCAAGAACACGAATTCCAAAATATATATACACCTTTATATTCATTGGAGTGTTATTTACAATAGCCAAGATGTAGAGGCAGCCCAAGTGGTCATCAGTAGGTGAGTGGATAAAAATACTGTGCTGCATTTACACAATGGAATACCATATGGCCATAAAAAAGTGAAATCTTATTTCTTGCAACAGTATGGGTAGATCTGGAGAGTATTATGCCAAGTGAAATAAGCTAGTCTAAGAAAAACAAATACTATATGATTTCACATAATGTGAGGAATCTCATGAACAAAATAAACTAACAAACACAATAGAAACAGACTCATAGATGTAGAAAACAGACTGACAGGTGTCCAAGAGGAGGGAATGGGGAGCTGGATGAAAAGATGAAGGAATTAAACAAAAAAAGTTAATGAAAAAACTCAGATGCAGGCAGCAGTTAGATGATTACCAGAGGGAAAAAGGGGTGGCAGGGGCCAGTAGAAGAGAGATCAAAGTGGGGATAAATGAATGGAAAGAGATTTGACTTTAGATGGGATGCACACAACATGATATACAGGTGATGTACTATAGAATTGTAAACTTGAAGCCTGTACAATTTTATTAAACATTGTCATTCCATTAAATTCAATGAAAACAAAAAGTCAGTAGGATCTCAAGGAGACTGTTTATAGAGATTGGAAGGGCAGAGAAACAGTAGTCACTGAAGACTAGAAAAATGTAACCTGTGCTATGATTGGTGGAAAGTTTGGCATTGGGATCACCCAAGGTAATGTAAAAAAATTATACATGTATTATTATAGTATATTTTGTTCATCAGGTTTTTTTGTTTACTAAATTCCACATATTAAATGAGATCATACGGTATTTGTCCTTCTCTGACTGGCTTATTTCACTTAGCATAACATTCTCCAGGTCCATCCATCCTATGGCAAAAGATAAATGTTTCTTCTTTTTTACACCTGCATAGTGTTCTATTATGTAAATGTACCACAGCATCCTTACCCACTCATCTACTGATGGGCACATACACTGTTTCCAGATCTTGGTGATTATAAATAACCCTGTGAAGAACATATGGGTGTATATATTCTTTTGCATTGATGTTCAGGATTCATAGAATATATTCCCACAGTGGGATCACTGGGTCAGAAGGCAGTTTCATTTCTAATTTGTGCCTCTCTGACAGTTAGTGACATTGAGCATTTTAGAATAAAACATAGGCAAAAATTTAAGACATCTCTTGTAGCAATATTTCTGCTGATATGTCATTTAGGATAAGGGAAATAAAGGAAAATTAATGTGACTACATAAAACTAAAAAGCTTCTGCATGGCTAAAGAAAATATCAACAAAATGAAAAGAAAATCTTCTGTATGGGAGAACATATTCATCAATGATGCATTTGATAAGGGGTTAATTTCTAAAATATATAAAGCACTCATACAACTTAATGCCATGAAGATAAATAGTCCAATTAAAAAATGTGCAAAAGAAATAAATAGACACTTTTCCAAAGAGGGCATACAGATGGCTGATACACATAAACATTATTGATTATGTTTAAATACATTGAAATATTTTACTAATTACATATACATTATTGAAACTTGGTTCAAAGTAATATTATTTTTTATTTTTAATGCCTTAAAAATATAAGGCATAAAAGTGTCTTATCAATGAGCTCTATTTTCTGCCAAAAGATTATGTGAAGTAATTATTGTTTTTTTAAAGTTTGGTAAAACATCTTGATAAAATTATGTTGTGATTATTTTGTTGGCCAAGGGGTGTTATTTACAATTTTAATTTCTTTAAGTGTTACTTGTATATTCTGATTTTAATATTCTAGCTTTGTTAATATAAAACATATTTATCTTGTCCCCACTTCAAACTTCAGAGTATTTTTTATATTCCTGGAATACCTATTTTTCTGTCTATATCTCCATCAGTCTACTTGTTCACTCATTTTTTCATCCATCCATATACATATCTTTTAATATTTTCTTTAAGCAACATTTTGAAAACATCAAAAATATAATTTGAATCATCAAATGAAATTATCACAATATTTATTTTCATTATAAATATATTTTACTTTACTAAAAATATATGTTATGCTTTGTACAAAAGGTGCATTCCATATAACATGCTTTAAAATATTTTGAATATTGACTCATTGTCTAATGGTTCCTTCACACGTCCGAAGGTATAATTTCATGAAATTTGTGACTTAATATATTGATATGCATTACAATAAGCATTGCCCTTTCATCCATATGCAGCTGAGGCATATTTAGTTTTCCCCACAACTGTGTAAGATAAATTAGTTAAATTGGTAATTTGTGACCTTGAACATTCAGTTAATTTATGCACATATCAAAATACACTACACTATTAATCTTATGTCATACTTAGTTTTTGCTGGCTTCGTTAGACACAAACTGAGTAACTCACATGGGGAATCTTTAATTTTACAAAGTTCAGGCCATATAAACAATGAGCATCAGGATATCAGGAATGTTACTTTTTAAAATACTCTTTGGAAGTCTTTGCAATGTAAGCTTCTGATCAATTCTTGATAAATTTAAGAAGCAAAACTATTATATAAATAGTCTTCATGAGAAAAGTCATGTATACTAATTAACCTGAAAAAAAAATTGGAATTCTCATTGATACAAAAGATGACAGGTAAAAACTTGAATAAAAAAAAATTACCTAAGAAGGAATTTATCAAAATAAGAGACAAACCTACAAATACATGTATACTTTTAAAATCAGTTTAAAATACTCACTGGTTTGGACAATGAAATATGAAAATGACTTCTCCTTTATTGGAAATTCACTGTGGTTATTACTATTATTATTTGCCAACACACTGATTTTTAATATTCTTTTCACTGATAGTAAACTTTCTTTGGCTTTAAAAGGACTTAGATTATTCTCACCAATTTATTTATTTTTCCTAGTTATTTTTTGACTCCATTTATTTTAAATTTAATCTTTATTGTACTTCTTTCCATTACCATGTAGTCCCCTTATATCCCCTTCCACCAGCAATCACCACACTGTTGTCCACATGCATGAGTCCTTGTTCCTTTATGCTCAATCCCTCCACCCACTAACCTCCCCCTGACTAGCTGTCATCTGTTCTCCATCTATTCGTCTGTCTCTTTTTTTTTCTTGTTAGTTCAGTTTGTTCATTAGATTCTATGTATGACTAAAATCATATAGTAAATACCATATGATTTCTATCTCTGCCTGGCTAAGTTCACTTAGTATAGTGTTTTCCAGGTCTGCCCATACTGTTGCAGAGGGTAAAATTTTCTACTTTTTGTATGGCCAAGTTCCTTTGTGTAAATATCCTATGGTTGTTTTATCCACCCATCTATTGATGGACACTTGGGCTGCTTCCATACCTTGGTGATTATAAATAATGTTGCAATGAATATAGGGGTGCTTATGCTCTTTCAAATTAGTGCTTTGGGTTCCTTTGGATATATTCCCATAAGTGGGATCCCTGGGTCCAAAAGCAGATCTATTTTTGATTTTTTGAGGTATCTCCATACTGATTTCAATAGTAGCTGCTGAATCTGCATCCCCACCAACAGGGCAAAAGTGTTCTCCTTTCTCTACATCATCACCAACACTTGTTATTTGCTGATTTATTGACGATAGCCATTCTGTGAGGTGGAGTCTCATTGTGGTTTTAATGTTCATTTCTGTGATGATTAGTGATGTTGAGCATGTTTTCATATGTATATGGGCCATCTGTATGTCTTCTTTGAAGAAGTGTCTATTCAGTTCCTTTGCCCATTTTTTAATTAGGTTGCTTGGGTTTTGGGTATAGGGTCTTGTAAGTTCTTTACACATTTTGCATATTAACCTCTTATCAGATGTATTGACAAATATGTCCTTCCATTCTCTGGATTATCTTTTTGTTTTGTTGATGATATCCTTTGCTGTGAAAAATAATTTAAGTTTGAAGTATTCCAATTTGTTTATTTTTTTTCTTGTGTTTCCCTTGCCTGGGGTGATATATCAGTTAAAAAATCGCTACAAGCAATATTTGAGATTTTGCTGCCTCTGTTTTCTTCTAGGATTTTTATGGTTTTGGGTCTAACATTTAAGTTTTTGATCAATTTTGAATTTATTTTTGTGTGTGATGTAAGAAGATGGTCTAGTTTCATTTTTCTGCAGGAACCTGTCCAGTTTTCCCAACACTACTTATTGAATAAACTATCTTTAGTTCATTGAATGTGCTTGCTTTCTCTGTTGAATATTAATTGACTATGACCATATGGGTTTATTTCTGGGCTCTCTATTCTGTTACATAGACCTATGTGTCTGTTTTTATGGCATTATCATGTTGCTTTGATTATTAGGTGCTTTTAGCATAGTTTCATATAAGGCAGCATGATTCGTCCAGCTTGTTTTTCTGTATCAGGATTGCTGTTGCTATGCAGGGCCTTTTGTGGTTCTTTATAATTTTTAAAAAAATATTTGTTCTAGTTCTGTGAAATATGTCATTGGAATTTTGATAGGAATTGCATTCAATCTATAGATTGATTTGGATAGCATGGACATTTTAATAATGTTACTTCTTCCTATCCATGAATAAGTTGTATACTTCCAGTTATTTATATCTTCTTCAATGTCTTATAATTTTCTGTGTATAGGTCTTTTACATCCTTGGTTAGGTTTATTCTTTGATATTTTATTCTTTTTGAATCAATTGTGAATGGGATTGCTTTCTAAATTTCCTTTTATGTTAGTTAGCTGGCATATAAAATGTAATTTATTTCTGGATATTAATGTTGTATCCTGATACTTTGCTGAATTCATTTATCAGTTCTAGTAATTTCCTGGTGGAATCTTTGAGGTTGTCTATGTACAGTATCATGCCACCTGTAAATAAAGGCAATTTTACCTTTTCCTTTCCAATATGGATACCTTTTGTTTCTTCTTCTTGTCTGATTATTGTGGCTAGGACTTCCACTGCTATGTGGCAATTCTGCTGCTGGGATTATTCCCTAAGAACCCTGAAACACAAATCCAAAAGAACCTATGCACCCCAATGTTTATAGCAGCACAATTTACAATAGCCAAGTGTTGGAAGCAACCTAAGTGTCCATCAGTAAATGAGTCGATCAAAAAACTATGGTATATTTACACAATGGAATTCTATGCAACAGAAAGACAGACGTAGTTCCTACTCTTTGAGACAGCATGAATATATCTGCAGAGCATTATGCTAAGTGAAATAAGCCAGGCTGTGAAAGACAAACACCATATGATCTCACCTGTAAGTGGAACCTAATCAACAAAACAAGCAAACTAGCAAATTGTAACCAGAGACATTGAAATAAAGAACAAACTGCCTTGGCTGGTGTAGCTCAGTGGATTGAACATGGGCCTACGAACCAAACAACTGCAGTTCGATTCCCGGTCAGGGCACATGCCTGGGTTGCAGGCCAGTTCCCAGCAGGGGACACACGAGAGGCAACCATACATTTCTCTCCCTCTCTCCTTCTTTTCCCCTCTAAAGGTAGATAAATAAAATCTTTTAAAAAAAGAACAAACTGACAGTAACCAGAGGGGAGCTGAGAGAAGGATAATGGGGGGAAACGGGGGAAGGGTAATGAAGGACCATGTGTAAAGGATGCATGGACAAAGCCAAAGGGGGTAGGTTCAAGGGTGGAAGGTTGGGATGAGTGGGGCACGGTGGAGAGGTAAGGGGAAAATGGAGACAACTGTACTTGAACAACAATTAAAAAAAGAAAATAAAAAAAACATGGGAAACTGGACAACCTTTTTCACTCCTAATTTTAAAGGAAACACTTGTAGTTTTTGCCCATTGAGCTAACAGTGGGTTTGTCATGTATGTCCTTTATTATGTTTAGGCATATTACCTCTATTCCCACTTTGGTGAGAGTTTTTATCATGAATGGGTGCTGGATTTTACCAAATGCTTTTTATGCATGTTTTGAAATGATTAGGCGGTTTTTATCTTTAATTTTTTTTAGTGGTGAATTACATTTACTGATTTGTAAATTTCATACCAACCTTGCACTTGTAGAACAAATCCCACTTCATTATGTTGTATGTCCATCTTTTTGATGTATCGCTATATTTCGTTTAGGATTTTAGCATCTGTGTTCATCAGTGATATTGGCCTATAATTTTCTTTCTTGTAGTGTCTTTATGTGATTTTGAAATTAGGATAATGCTGGCCTTGTAAAATGAATTTGGGAATCTTCCCTCCTCTTTAATTTTATGAACTATTTTGAGGAGGAGAGGTGTTAGTTCTTTCAGAATACATGGTAAAATTTAGCTGTGAAGCCATCTAGTCCAGGAGGTTTTGATGTTGGGAGTGTTTTGATTACTGCTTCAATTTCACTAGGTGTAAACTGTCTAATTCTTTGATTCTTCCTGATTTAGTTTTGGAAGATTGTATGTTTCTAGGAATATATCCATTTTGTCTAGGTTGTCCATTTTGTTGTCATACAGTTGTTCATAATATTTTCTTATAATTCTTTGTATTTTTTGGTGTCGGTTGTTATTTCTCCTCTTTCATTTCTGATTTTTTTTTTTTCATTCAGGTCCTTTCTCTTTTATTCTTGATGAGTCTAGTTAAATGTTTGTTGATCTTGTTTATCTTTTCAAAGAACCAGCTCTTGGACCTATTGATCTTTTGTATAATTTTAAACTATATTTTATTTATTTCTGTTCTATTTTTATTATTTCCTTCCTTCTACTCACTTTGGGCTTTGTTGTTCTTTTTCAACATCCTTTAAATTTAA
>PVKM010041224.1:0-13199 GCA_004027735.1 Carollia perspicillata
TATGTTCATCAGCGATATTGGCCTGAAGTTTTCTTTCTTTGTTGTGTCTTTATCTGGTTTTGGGATTAGGATGATGCTGGCTTCATAGAAGGAGTTTGGGAGTCTTCCATCACTTTGGATTTTTTGGAATAGTCTGTGAAGGATCGGGGTTAGTTCTTGCTTAAATGCTCTGTAGAATTCTCCTGTGAACCCATCTGGTTCAGGGCTTTTGTGTGTTGGGAGTTTTTTGATCACTGCTTCAATTTCATCTGCTGTTATGTGGCACTTTGTGAAAGGCAACCTCTACATATTGTTGTACAGCTCTTCCTAATGGTAGTCTGTGGACTTGTTCTATCCCTCCTAAATTTTGGGCATTCTCAAAAGACTTCATATGAATAAAGTATTTAGCGATGAGGAAGCTGAGACATAAAAAGTTTCCATAATTTGTTCAAGATCATAATAATTATTGTAGCTAGGAATCAAACTAAAGAAGCAATGTGGATACAAATTCTCTGATTTTTATTGGAATGCTATGCATAATATAAAATTGGAATAAAAAACACCAGTTGCTAACTAAAGTTTGAAGGATATAGTAACCATGATAAAAAGTAAGGCCTTGAGTAGGCTGTCCTTTGTAAAGCAATAAAATGCTATGCTGAAATCACTGAGGGTGTGATAGAGACACTAACTATACATACGTGTACACACAGAGATTTTCATGTACGTATATACTACATTATTTTACATACACACAAACATATAAATGAAAATGCTGTGATAACTTTAATATGTAACCGATAGAGGTCTTAAGCTGAAGTTCTGTTTATTCAGGTTTCATTAAAATCTCAACTTTTTAGTTTATAGTGAATTCATTTTAATTGTGCAATAACAAACTTACCTCACCATAGGTTTAACTCTTCAAAAGTAACTGAATTAGAAAGGTAAAGCAAGCAACTATTCATTTGAAGAAGAACGTGAATACCCACAATGTGTGGACTTCACACTTCAAGCTCAATGGCAGTCTCCCTCCTCTCTGGCAAGTGCCGGAAGAGGCACTGAATTCCATTCATGACTGCTGAAGGCATACGCATACTTGCATTTGTAGACAAACTGCAGGATGGCAAAGAGATGGTAGGGAAATCGGATCCTCTGGATAGCTTCAGAGGCTAAAACTCCGTCTCTAAGGCAGAGTCTCACAGGAAAGCATATTATTTAATAATAAAAGAGCAGACTTAGCATGGTGTTCCCGTTTGCCTGTTGAAAGCAACATCGCTGACACTGTTGATGCTGCCTGCTTCCCCCCACCATCATCACCCCATCAATTTGCGAATAGTTATTACAGTTACTCACAGTCACTAATAACAAATAGTAGTTCATCATAAAAGCTAAATTGTCCTTTTGCTCACTATAATCCCCAGAACTGTCTTTCTCAAGGACCTGGGACGTTCTATGCAACGTGGTCAGCAGCAGAGACAGAGACCCTATGTCCCAGTTTCTTTGGAAGGCGGAAAGCCTAGTTTAAGGGGGCATGCCTGGCTCCAAAATGCAAAGCCACCTCCAGTCATAAAGATGTGAAGAGTTTGTTTTCTTTTGGATTAAGCCAATTAACAGACACAGATGGCCACGCTGAAGTCCAGGTGAACCTGGGATGAACCTTGTGTGACAAGAGGTGCTGTCCTGTCCTCTTCCTTGAGGACACACATAGTGGGCCACACCCGCATGAGGAGCCCAATGCTGAGCCTTCCTTTTGTCTTCACAGTCAATGATTGGACAGTCTACAATGCACATACCATTCCAGTTTAATGCCCATTTGATCATAAAGTTTGTGTTTTTTTCTCTTCTACTTTTGTGGAGAGGTTTACTGGTTTGGGAGGATATTTTGATTCTAATTAAAGGAGTCACCTTAGAAAAAGGGGAAATGTACTATTCCTTATTTGATATAGACATTTCAAGAGTAAATTTGGTATAATGCAGTAAATATAAATATATCACTATATCATATTCATGTTTAATTTTCTTTTTATCCTCACCCAAGGACATATTATGTTAGAGAGAGGGAGCGAAACATTGATGTGAGAGAAAAACCTCAATCATGCTGACTGGGAACTGAACCCACAACCCAGCTTGTGTCCTAACCAGGAATTGAACCTGCGACCTTTTGGTTTACAGGATGATGCTTCAACCAATGGAGGCACACTGACCAGAGCTTGTGTTTAATTCTTGAATTTTATTGTTAATGAAAGCATTTTGCTGAAGAACATCAACTTTTTATATTCCCCCAAATCTGGATCTCCAAGTTTTTAAAATGATTAAATTTAAGAAATTTACTAAACATTTGAATTAATACTGCCAAAGCATTTCTTCATTTCTACCTTTCGTGACTGCATGGATGGAACTGGAGAGCATTATGCTAAGTAAAATAAGCCAGATGGTGAAAGACAAATGCCATATGATCTCAACAATAAAAGGAACCTAATGAACAAAACAAACAATGCACAAAAGAGAACCAGAGGCATGGAAACAAGGAACAGACTGACAGAGACCTGAGGGGAGGGAGGAGGGAGATGAGCCGGGAAAGAAGGGAAAGGGTCTGGTCAAGGAACATGTATAAGGGACCCGTGGACAGGGACAACAGGGTGGGCATTGACTGTGGGTGTGGCGGGGAGTGGGCAGAGGCAGAGGAGAGCAATGGGGGAAAATTGGGACAACTGTAATAGAACAACAACAATTTAAAAATCTTAAAATACAAAAAAATATGAATTCGATTTCAAAAACAGTCTAACGATAGCTTCCTTTCTTCCTAAAAGTGATTAGTGAAATGACTTGTATTGTTTGATAATTTAACGGTGATGTTAAAATGCTGGTCAGTTTTTGCTGGGCCAGGCCTTGAACCAAGGGAAGTGGAGGGGAGTTGCCACAAGCCAGCTGAGCACTGGTGCCCATCCCACTAGACAGGCTTCCTGGTGATGGATGGCCGCAGAGAGTGGTGAGTACAACCCAGCTGTGGCCAGGCATCATCACATCTGTGAACCTTTGACCCAGGTATGGAATCTGTGAAACTAGATAATGTAATTTTAAAAGCCAAGCTCAGAAGTCACTGTACCCTGCTTGTTACCGACAGAGATATGCATACATTTTCAGTGAAGCTATGGGGACTTTCAATAAAATTACTTCTTTAACTTGACCTAAATTAACATTGCAGCACAACTCTGACACTATTATTTACTAAAATAATCAGAGGAAGTCTAGCTAGATTTAATCTTTCTCGTGCGTTTAGGCATAGGGAATTGGTAGAATAATTAACAACTTAATTATGAAACCATACACGGGTCTTGAATGAGGCAATCTATCTATGAACCCTAATGGAGCAGTGTTGTTAACTAGCCATGCAACTTTGGGCAGCTATTTAAACTTTCTGACCTCCAAATTCCTCAATTATGAACTCAGAAGACTGATAGAACTCTTCTTTCTTCACCCCAATGTTCTTCGTTCATTCCTCTGTTTTTATTATTTCTTTCTTTTCCAACATTATCAAATGAGATACTCTCTGTAAAAGCAACTTTTAAAATGTCAAGTGCCATACAGCTGTTATTACTTACATTTTCCCTCCTTCAAGCTAATTGGTACATAAACACTAATACCCATCCTTTGTTTCTGTAGCAGGGATTTGAGATTTCTGGCGTTCAGTAGCTCTGGACTCTATTTCTGAACTTCACTGGCTGTAAGAGTTTGTCAGGGCACTGACCTGAGAAAGAGAAATTCAGAGCAGTATGCATTTCATTATGGCTAAAAGAACTTGCTTAAAAGAGTTCAGGTTCCCCTTTTTGGCCCTACAATCAAAGGCCCTGCCTAGCCTTTCTAATTTGGCTATTCCTTCTTATGTTTTAAAAATCCTTGGATGTGTTCTCTGTTTAAATCCAAGGGCATGCTCATGTGCATGCATTTACACGTTAATGAAAGATAGGACATCCTAGACATGAAACAGCGCAATTACAATTAGAGGTAGACAGCCTTCTGATCCATGCCAGGAAAATACTTAAATCCTTTTTGTACATATAGAGTCGTGTGAAGATGAAATGTGTATATGCCCTGTCAATCTTCAAATAAGATTTGAATGGGAACAGAGTAAGCCCTGAAGTGCCCATCGACATAGGTGGCGGTTCTGCCCACAGGCACAGGGGATGATGGGAAACCTGAGCAGTCCCACCCGACAATCACTTTTACCAACTGCTTCAGTGAGCCTTTCAAAGATGTATCATCTTTATTTGTGCAGACACTCACTTTTTTCCAAAATGCATTCAGACAGATAGCAACAATATTAAAGTGGAATAGAAATTAAAATAGAATATCAGTATCAGAGTCATAAGGAAAGGTAGACCACCCTCATAGACTATATGAGAGTTTCCGACGGTTTGCTCAGCCTTAAATCAATCAAGAGGAAAGGGTGAAACATGGCTACTTACAGAACTGTCATCACCTGAAAAGGAAGAACATCAGCTCCAAAGGGGAAGTAGGCTACACCTTGCATCTTCTATCACAACAAAGCAGAACATTTAAAACTTCACCTGGGCTCTATCTGAAGAGCCCAGAATAATAGTTTTTTCTACAGTCTTTCTAAAGACAATTAAGTTACAGATTTCATATGAATAGGAAGTACAACCTCTTTAGACAACAAAGGTACAATATTTAAAACAAAACAAAAAGCTGAGAAAGCTAATGTCTGTGTGGCTTGGCTTTTAGGGACAGACAGAAAACGCCTACAGCAGTGGCGAGATTCGATATCATCCAGCCTGTTTGACACACATCATTTCTTCAATCCGGCATATTTATTAGGGCTGGAGAACAATGCCGAATAATGCATTCTCAGATGAGAGCCGAGGACCCTGACTTTCTGAAACGCCGATGGCAGGTTCATTCATATGCATTAAAAATCAGACAATGAATAAATATAATCAAGAGTTTCTCAAGAATTGATGGCTGGTTCAATTTAGTCTCATAGATGGTACAAAGTCGTTGCCGAAGATCATGTCAAGCTATATTTTAAGAACACATTTCTTTTGTACATGCAAATTCCATCTGGTTAGCATAAAATCTCTGGGGAAGTCATTTCGGCATATGAGTATTTCTTCTCGATAACTCAGATTTCAAGATGCATGTTATTACAATTTCTGAACAAAAATTACCGTGTCTCTGTACTAAGCCTGTGATTCTCTTTTTATCATCAAAAGTGAAGTACTTATGCAGTTATCAGATGAGCAATAGTTAAAATAGTGATTTTTAAGAAAGTTGTATAAACTGCAAATATCCGCTAACAGCTTATATCTGATTTATTAAAGCACACTGCAGGTTCTGCCCAGTTCCCCAAGTAGTGAGGAAGACAAATTACTTCTGATATATACAAGAGGGGTATGATCTCAACGTTTAGAAATACAGTACTGTGTCCTGGCTTATGAAGACACCATCATTTCTACTTCTTCCTAGATTAGATTTCTAGGTCCCCCTTCTTGTTGGTGAATGGAAGTCCTGATCCCTCTCCCACTTCTGTGCCATTAAAAATAATCTTACACTCGTGATCCTCTGTGGCCCTTACCCTCTGCCAGCTGGAAGTGGTCGCCCAGGGCCATGTTGGAGGACATATGGAGAAGGTACAGTGTCTCTGAACTCTTACTACTGAATTACCTCTGTGGAACAGAGCACACTCCCCATCTGTATCTGCCTTGGTCAGGATACCTGAATGAGGAATAAAGGTCTGTTGTTTGGAGATATTCTTTATTTGGGGCTGTATTTGTTAATAATGTTAGCATGTTCAAGTCATTCAAGTGGTCCTGTTCAAGAGATCCAGTTTCTATCTGAGATGCATTTTACTTTTGTATTTCTGTTACCTATGGAAGCCAGTCCTTGCATTTGTGCTCACACGTGGATTAGTGTGGCTATAGCTCACATTCCCCAGCTGCTTTGACCTCATCTCTTAACAGTCCTTATGTCCCGGCCACTCTGGCCTTTGTTCCTCATGTATACCACATTCCTTTCTGCTTTAGAGTTCCTATGTTCAATTCTCCCTTTGTAATACTCTGTTTTCTTTCCTCTTTGTGTGGCCAAACTCTCATCTTTTATTTGTTAGCTCAAATGTTATCCTCTCTGGGAGCTTTCTTTGCTCACGGTCATGTGGAACCTGAAACCTGACTTCCAGTACCTTATCATTGGCTTATTATTATCAGAATTTAGCTTCTTTATTGCTTTTGTTTTGGGTTGTGTATACGTGTATGTAAATCTAGCCTCCAAAGTAACAAAGACTGTCTTTTTTATTCCCCAACTTATTTTCAGTGCCTTACATAGACAACCCCTGGCACATAGTAAGAGTTTAATAAATGCATTTTCAATTCAGGATGAACACTGCTTGTTCAAATATAGACCAATAGATGAAGAATTATATTGTTAAGGCCAGTAGATGTTTAATTAATATTTTTAGTGTAATGGTAGTTTATCTTAAAGTATTACCGAGCAAACTAATTTATTTACCACACAGCAACACTATACAGGGAGATAAAGAAACAAATATTGACGGTGGCTGCAATTCCATAAAATTTTTATGGGTACCTATTTAACATTTCATACAAATTGGAATGAACCTATAGTGCTTTACACATACCATAACCTCATAGTTAATGAAGAGTTTACTGCCTCTGAAGCAAGTTATTAAAAAGATGACTTTTTCATTGATTTTGCTACAAGATTCAGTGAACTTTTAAACATAGTCTGATTACACTTTGAAATTAATGGAAATATGAAAAACATGTTTAACTTATGTAAGTATTAAAACGACGCCGTTATTCAAACCTGGTGAAATAGCCACATCTTTACAAAAATGTATAGAGTTGCATTTAATATGTCATATTCATTAATTTATAATTAATACATAATTAATCTCTATTCACACTCTCTACAGTTTAAATGAGGTTACATTATTTATAAGGCAAATGCATTTTTAATTACAAAGCATATATTTAGAAAATCAATTATTTTTTTTATTTAATCAACATGTGTTAAGAATTAAAATATTCTAAGATATAAAACGATAAAGATAAACTTGTTTAAGTGCAGAAAGTCATTGAATGTTTTTACATGAGATGGGTTTTATTTCTGGTTTTTGCAACAATACAGGGAATCAAGAAACACATCCTTCAGTAACGTGGTTCCTGTTGGAAAATAGGGTTTACCATCTTCCCTCTTTCTACTCACTTAGGTACCCTTCTCTTTATTCATATGTTTAAATTATGTGCTACATATTTCTCTTTTCTCCAAATGAAATAAATACTGCAAAAAGCAAATAAGAAAGCACATTTCTATACTCTAGGATGTTACATTTAGTGTAACCAATAAATAGAAGAATAACAATACAACATACATGATTAATGAAATAATATGGTATTTAAGTGTATTGAAGATGTGAAGAATATGGAGCAATAGAGTTTTGGTCATTAATAAAGATTATGTAGAGGAATTGGCATAATCTGGTTAATAAAAACTATTATAAGTTCCTGTTGGAGGAAAAAATACATATCAGAGCTATGTCTCCATTCTAGAAGAGACATTTTAATTAAGGAAAGGTAGTAATGAAGCACTTTTTCAACTTGGAAGTACTTTATTTATTTATGTAAATTCTTTAACTTCCTTCTGTCTGCTGAAAAATAAATTTATTACAAAATGAAGAACATTGATTCACTAGTCAGTTCAAGAAACTTTCTCAATGAGATTAAGTTTTATTAAACTGTTTTCTCTGTCATAAATGATGTATTTAGCTATTCCTATTTCTGTATTTACTTTCCATTCAATAGAAATAAATAAGAACTCTTGTTGTTGACTAGTTTTATTAAAGAGATTGACTTGTTTAAATAGAAAATATTTATATTTTATGAATGTCAGTGCTTGTGAAATATATTTTAATGGTTGTGGAGTATCATAAACCATGGTAAATGCAGTAAATGGTGACAGTTTATAGATGTAAACAGCGTTACTCACTTCAAATATAAATGACTTGAAATTATTGTTTTTAGATGGTAGTGCCTTGAATTAAATTATTTTCTCATAGATATTATTAAAAACCCCAGAGTGATTTATGGCATTTAAAACAGCTGCTGCCCTCTGTGGTTTCTCCTACATTGGTAAAAATGAAAAGACTTTAGAAAGTTTAAAAATCTAATTTGTGGATTTATGTTTGTTTAAGTGCTAACTTGTTTTTTAATAACCTCTTTCTATGAAAAGCTCATAGCATGAATCAGTGGAGAAATAGATATCATGTTAAGGACAATTCAATATCTTAAGAAGCTACATTAAGGAAGTATCTGGTTCTGCCATCTTTTTTCTGAATTCATGCTAATATTGTTTTATTTCCTACATACGGACATCTTTAGTGAAGGGAGGTTGACTGTTCACTATCAGGGAGGTTGACTGTTGCAAGGGAGGCTTGCAAATGAGGATGTTTATTTAAAATTATCCAAAGAACTTGCATCATTAGTGCCATCCCGTTATTCCCTGTATTTCCATAGCTTGGTAACTCAATTGAATCAATAGGTGTACAGTCTCCCTAGTTCACACAATGACAGGGAGAACTCAGCTACAGCCTCATGATTTTTACAACCAATATTTATTCATTTTTTGATCATCGGACTCTGACAGGTTAAAATAATCCTTGCAACCTTTCTCCTACTTTTTCCTCTAGCCCCAGTCACCCATGACAAATTGTTCTTATAATTGAATTAGATTGGTACAAATCTATTCTTGTGGCTAAAATAGCAGTCCTGTCCAGCTTCCCAAGGTCCTGAAGGTAGGAACTATACATCTTCCTCAACAAAGACTACTGTACCCTCCCAGAAGCTACTGAGCAACGGACTCTCCAGCTTATATACTATCTGCTTGCCTTGGGATAGCATTCATATATTTTGTGTCTCAGAATCCTCACTGCATTGTGCTATTAGCTCTTTGAGATGCCTTACTGCTTTTTTTGACTTCCTGATGTGAATGATATACCTAAATCCAAAAACTGACCAGAGGTTGTGGCAACCATTAGACAATGTGCTTATTTTCCACACTAAATATTTACTGTCAGAAGTTTCTTTTTTTTTAAGATTTTACTTATTTTTATTTTTAGACAGAGGGGAAGGGAGGGAGACAGAGAGACAGAAACATCAATGTGTGGTTGCCTCTCACATGGCCCCCACTGGGGACCTGGCCCACAACCCAGGCATGTGCCCTGACTAGAAATCAAACTGGCGACCCTTTGGTTCACAGCCCACACTCAATCCGCTGAGCTACACCAGCCAGGGCTACTCTCAGAAGTTCTTGAACCTATCATTCCTAAGGTTAGGACATGTGTGAAATACACATGTTCTCAAAACAAACCTGTCTCTATTACAGATAACAGGTGATATCAGGAGATATAATGATAAATTTTTATTTAAAAACAAAAGACAACACATTAATAATAAATTCAATTTTTTAAACAGAGCATGTTTTATAAACTGTTTCATGTTCTAAACTTAACAATTATTATATTTATGTACCATGATTATTCTTTTATAATACAGACAAATTTTTGAAGTGGAATCATAAAAAAAAGCAAACAGAAAATATAGTCTTTGAGAAATTCAATTGGTAAATTGAAAAAAATAGAATTTACTAGACTAACGGCATGTAAAAGCAACAATTATAACAATGGATTATATTATCTTCAGGAATTAAGTAACTTTTTATGCAGCGCATGAGAGGCAGACAGATGTAGCATAGAAAAAACAGATGGAAAATTTTAGTGTGTTGGAAAAGTATCGAATCTTATAGAGGGACACATTGCCAGTATTAATGTACACTCTTTATGACATTAGTTTATTTCTTTTTCTTTCTTCCCCCTGCTGTGTGGCCTGCTTCAGTGCCTGCAGCCCACAGGCAGAGGCCGGGCAACGGTTCCAGGCTAGGGTGCTCTGGCATGGGGCACTATGAGAGACCCAGGGGGATGAGCCTGCCATAAATCCAAGCCCGTGCATGTAAAACTTTTTTTTTTTGTAATTTTATTTAGAAATGCCAGTTTACAATAAGCTGTGATTGTGAGGATCCTTGTATTATTACTTATTTCTAAAGAATTTCCCCCTAATTCCCTCATTTTCCAAGATTGATATTATGCAATAAGAGTTTTGTGTAGTCTTCATCATGTAATAGGAATTCTCTTTGTTTCTTAGTTTTATAAAAATTATAAAGGCTTGTCTGACTTTGACATGACTTATTCTGAACTATCATCCATTCTCTTTATTATCTTTACTCTGTTAATGTATTGAATGCTATTTATAGATTTTGTTTCTTTATTTGCCCTGGACAATTCTTAGGATAAAATCACCTTTTCATCTTGAATCACATACTACTTATATTGCTACAACCAATTATTAATAGTTTGTTAATGATGTTGGGAGATTTGTTGTGGTAGAAATTGACTGTATTATTCTTTACTGATAAAGTTTCTGAGTTTTTTTATTGTATTTTTCCACTACCGTTTGGTCCCCTTATATCCCCTCCACCCACAATCACTGTACTGTTGTCCATGTCCATGAGTCTTTTTTCCTTTTTGCTCAATCCTCCACCCAGTACCCTCCCCACCTTAGCTGTCATCTGCTCTCTATGAGTCTGTCTCTGTTTTGCTTGATAGGTTAGGTTCCACATATGAGTGAAATCATATATTTGGCTTATTTCACTTAGCATAATGTTCTCCAGGTTCCTCCACACTGTTGCAAAGGGTGAAATTTTCTTCCTTTTTAAGGCCAAATAGTATTCCATTATGAGAATGGCTCATGTTTCTTCTATCCACTCATCTATTGGTGGGAACTTGAGCTGCTTCTATATCTTGGTGACTGCAAATAATGTTGTGAT
This sequence comes from Carollia perspicillata, assembly GCA_004027735.1. NCBI lineage: Eukaryota > Metazoa > Chordata > Mammalia > Chiroptera > Phyllostomidae > Carollia > Carollia perspicillata. The sequence continues at coordinate 10,891 of PVKM010041224.1, forward strand.
GAACATAGGAGTGCTTGTGTTTTTTAGAATTAGTGTTTTGGTATGAAAGAATTGGGCTCCATTGAAAGATATGGAGAGTATTTTCTCTCATACATTTTCTTAAAAACTCTGAATGCCTAAAGAATGACATGTCTTATGGCCCTTGACTTTAAGTGACATAGACCTCCTGTTTTCCTGTGAGTTTCTCAATGAATACTTCAATTTATTTAGAATTTATAAAGGTATTCAGATGTTCTATGATATATATGCAATGAGATTTTTCTAGAAATTTTGGTATTTCATCAATTTTATATCAGCTACCACTGTTATTATATTACTGATACCATCTTTTATGTTTGTTCTTTTTTTATTTTCTGCTCAATCTAGACATATTTTTCTATCTTATTTTTTCAAAAAACATACTTTGCATTTATTCTTTTCTCTCTATCATGTTTGTTTTCTATTTCTTTGCTTTTTAATCTTATCTACAAAGAATAATCTTTATTCTTTGTTGTTAGGCTAAATTATTTTCATTCTCTGGAAAAACATCATTCACTATAAAGATTCTTTTTTTGCCAATTAAACTTTAAAATGAAAATGAAATATTTTTTATTTCTAGAAATTTTATGCTTAGCTTAAATTTGTCTTTTTATAGCTAATAATTTTTGTTACTTGGTGAATTTTGTAATTGCATTATACATTTCATTTAAATTCATTTAATTAAACCAATTATATGTTTTATTGAAAATATTGCTTTTTCCGGTGCTTTATGACCTCATCATTTAGCCTTTATTTGCAAAGCTATATACTTATTCCCTTAAATATAAACATATCAAATTATGCACATGTTCCAGTCTATCAGAATCATTTTGGTTTATTTACTACTCTGACTCAGAGTACTAAAGTATTTAATATCTGAATTTTAATGAAAATGTTTCTTAAGTTACTGATAAAAATTAAAAAGCATAAAAGCAAAGGGAAGGCCTGTGGCAATGCTAAAGATGTCAGTGGAATAATGTTAATTCTTCTACCTAATTTTTATGTTCGGTCATTTAACTCATTCACATTGCACATTCAGTTGATTCAAAAGTACTATTGTTCAAGGAAAAGTCAGGGCGAATGATATAAATGCCCAGAGTTGTTCTTGGAAAACTAAGAAACTATTTAACACCTACTTTTTAAAAAATTATATAGTGGAAAGTCAACAACTACAATATTTTATTTCATCTAGTCATTTTATAACATTTGAAAGATAGCATCATGTTTAAAGAAAATAAATAGCATATTTCTCCACATATATCCCATTCATTCTATCATATTATCTCCACTCAATTATTTCTGGTGCCCGCTGCACACTTCAGTATTCCTGGTGAGTACTGCTTATGCCAGTGAAGGTCAATCCCAGTGGGGAGAGGCAGTGTGGGAAAGCACTGTTGGCTTGGCAGGAATCTGACCTTCACCTGCTTGTTCTCATAGGCCTTTGTGGAATTCCTTAACCTAGCGTGACCAGATAAATTATCACGAAGAAAACTATTACTTCAGATCAAAGAAGGAAGAAAAGAGGTTCAAATGAAGGAAAAAGAACTAATTTTATTATGTAGTTCCAAAAATGTGCTATCTGTTGAGCATATGTGTGTGTGAGAGAGACTTCAGGACACATGATGAAGCTTTCAGATATTTTAAATGAAGCTGTAATGAAGGTGAATATAATTTATTCCACTGAAATAACTGATGATTGATATAATATGATTAATTTATTTTTAAAATATATTTTATTAATTATGCTATTACAGTTGTCCTATTCCCCTCTTCATGCCCCTCCACCCTGCACACCCTCTCCCACCCACACTCCCCCCCTTTAGTTCATGTCCATGTGTCATAAGTTCTTTAGCTTCTACATTTCCCATACTATTCGTGCCCTCTCCCTGTCTATTTTCTCCCCACTGTCTATGCTACTTATTCTCTGTACCTTTTCTTCCTCTCTCCTCCTCCCACTCCACTGTTGCTAACCCTCCATGTGATCTCCATTTCTGTGGTTCTGTTCCTGTTCTAGTTGTTTGCTTGGTGTGCTTTTGTTTTAGGTGTGGTTGTTAATAACTGTGAGTTTGCTGTCCTTTCACTGTTCATATTTTTTACCTTCTTTTTCTTAGATAAGTTCCTTTAACATTTCATATAATAAGGGCTTGGTAATGATGAACTCCTTGAACTTGACCTTATCTGAGAAACACTTTATCTGCCCGTCCATTCTCAATGAAAGCTTTGCTGGATAGAGCAATCTTGGATGTAGGTCCTTGCCTTTCATGACTTAGAACACTTCTTTCCAGCCCCTT
>PVKM010041225.1:0-13199 GCA_004027735.1 Carollia perspicillata
ACATAGTGAATAATTAGATAATCTATAATTCTTATTATTACATAGTATTTTATAGTATTGTATTTACATACTGTGTAAACAAACCCCCAGTAATGTACTTATGTGGCCCATAGTGTGGAAGTTACTTGGATAAACTTGATAATCACTTGATCGGGGCCTTATAATGATTAGAAAAGAAAAATAAATCTCAGAATAAGATTGTGTTAACTATTTGCTAAATAATACAAACCTCAATCATCTGCTTTGGGGAAAAATGCAGTTAAGAGCTTTCTAAAGTAAAGAAGCTTTATTTTATCTTTCCAAATAACATCACAAAGTTACCCAGTAATAGGAAGTAGGTGTTCTTCTAAGTTATGCAGTTCAATTTTTGAAAATTCTGTATCATCTATTAATAATGTGCAGTCCAAATAAGGTGACTTTGGTATTTCTTGGTAATAAAGTTCATGTTTAGTAAGTCAGAGAAGGCTGTTTGCTGTTTCAAAAAGTATTGCACTGAGAATTGTCAGCTATTTCACTGTGGCAGACAGATATTTTGAAAACTCGCAGTTTGACATATTGTGGGCATTAAATTTTACTGATAATTTGACAACTTTACATATTATAGTCTAAGAAATTATTCTATTATGCCTCTGGATGTTCCCACTAATTTATGTTTACTTATTTAATGATAATCTTTATAATTTTAGGTTTGACTATTATAGTACTAAAAAACAAAAGCATAGAGTAATTATGAATGTATGTCATATAAAACCATAGAAGAATCATAAATGACCATTCTAAAGTAAATAAAAGATATTTTCAGCAACACTATTGGATTGGAAAGTAGCTAGTGGCTCCCAATTTCTACATGAGTTTTGTGCTGAAATGTATTTGATACAAGAGAAAAAAAGTGTTTTTAAAACATGATCCTAGTAGGCTAGAGATTAGCCACCAAAGAAGCCACATTTAATGGAAGTAGCTCAAGATTAAGCTTAAAAGGAAAACTTCCTAATGTTCCCATTGTGACCCTTTACTGACTCATTCATTATTCAATTAGAATAAATCATTTAAATTTTTTGTGACTTAGATTGCTAGCTTATGAAATGGGCTAATTCCATGTTGCTATTTTAATAGTTCTACTGGGACTTTAAAAAGAAACATTACAAATAAGTAGATTGTCATCTTTAAGCTGTTACTTCTAAAGAGATGTATTTTGTCTGCCTTAACGTAGGTGATTTTTAGGATGAGTTCAATAAATTTGAAGTGTTTTTCGTCACTGCTATCTGTGGAAGACTGTTTTCTCTGTGTGGTCGTCCATTCTCTACAGAATTCTAAAGGAGGCAGGGCTCATTTGTGGCACTTTCCCACTCCCAAGACCTCACCTTTTTATACCTCCCTGTCCCCAAGTGAGCAGAGGCCGGCAGTTGGCACTCGATGGCTTAAAAGTTGCCCATTCCTGTGCTAGAGTAGTGAGAAATTCAATCTGAAGAAACGAAACATCATTTTACTCATACAGGAAATAACTGGGTCTTGGAAATGTCCAGGGCTTGGTAATTAACAGGCTTGTGTAGCTTTGTGTGGGCTAGTGTGCTAGCAACACAGCAACAAAATAGAGGTGTGAGAACTTTGGTCTTATCCAAAGTGGTTGAAATGGGGCAGGAACAGAAAGCAAGGCTTCTCTTCACCAGAAAGGAACATCAGTTAATGTAGAGCTTTTTTCTAGGTGCTTAGGGTGATCAGATATTTCATGGGTAAGAATGGCTTCTCATGTTAAATGAGTTCCCCATGTACCTTCTCCTTAAGGCCTGGGCCAGGTGGATTATGTCCCATGTTACAATGACCGATGCAGAATTACCACACTCTTTCATTGCTAAAACTGTCTCAGTGACTAAGTTCTTTAGGGCTTATGCATAGATAATGTGATAAAATAAAGGCATGTTGTAGATGAAAGGGTTTGACTCTCTTCGAGGTCTGATTTTCACATTTTTCAACTGGTAGTTTTCCCACTGTTTGAAAGCCTGGACCCAATCCACATTTTAGAAATAGTTTTTTTTTAAGGTTTTATTTATTTATCTTTAGAGGGGAAGGGAAGGAGAGAGGGAGAGAAATATCAATGCATGGTTGCCTCTCGTGTGTCCCCTGCTAGGAACTGGCCTGCAACCCAGGCATGTACTCTGACTGGGAATTGAACCATGATGCTTTAGTTTGCAGGTCTGTGCTCAATCCACTGAACTACAACAGCCAGGGTCCAATCCACATTTTAAAAATCTATACCTTAATACTCTCCTTTAAAAAGGCAAAATGATAGTGATTTAGAACTTTCCCTTTTTCATTCACTTGATTAAATTTTTTTTTTTTTTTGCTCTCTGTGTTTAAGGCAATGTTCTGGTAATGGGTATAGTTTGTCCTTATTTTTTAAGAGTTTGTCATTGAGTTAGGAAGCAAAAGGTACTACAGGTCCTATCAGTAAATGGCAAATAAATTATATAGGTGGGGTTGTTAATAGATATTTAAGGGAGCAAGAGGACACTTCTGGCTGGGATAGTCAGGAAATACTGAGGACAGGGATGGAACTTTCATGAGGCTTGCAGAATGAGAAAACTGAGTAGCAGAGGACGAAGGGATATTTCATTCGCTGAGGATCACAGACACGGGATGACGTAACATGTTCAAGGGACAGTGTCTGGACAAGAGCATGGTATTTAAGAGCACACTGGAGCCAGACTGCCCAGATCCAGGACTGCCCTTCATTTTGCGTTTGACTTTGGGCAGGTTTCTTAACCTCCCTTTGCCTCTGAGTAAAAAAGTGGTACTGATCATGCCTAAATCATAGGGCTGTTGTGAGGATTTGAGAATAGTCCAAGCACAAGTTAAATATTAAAGGACTATAATCGAGTATGATGATGACGACAGGATGTTGGTGAGTGTAAAAGGCAAGATTATAAAGAAGACTGGAGTGAACTTGTTGAGCGACCAGACTGTCAGGACTGCACATAGTTCACGGTGGGGAGGTACTGGACCTTTATAAAAAAGAGTATGTGATCAGACTAGTGTATTTGGGAAGAGGATCTATCTAGTAGAAGAAATTGAAGAAGAGACTGGCAGCAGAGAAACTGCTTTGGAGACTTGAAGCAGTCTGGACTGGAGGGATTCAAACCAGGGCTCCAAGGCTAGAGATGGGTTCCGATTAGAAAGAAAGGACAGACCTTCTGTCCCTTACAAGGAAGTGCTTGTAATGAAACCGTTGTTAGCACCTGGAGACTGAGTGTCAGGGAGGCAGAGGGCCATGTCTGAGTGAGTGGGAAAATTCAAACCATAGAAGTTCTTAGGAAGAGCTGGCTATGTGTAAGAAGGTAAAAATATTTTGCATGCCATGAACATAAAGTCAAGAGCAATATTTGGCATTATCTGGTGCTCCAAGAGAAATCAGACCTGCGGATAGAAATTGAAGACCCACAGACACAGCAGTTGTGCTGTGTGAGTAAATGAGATAACAGGGAAGAGAGTGTACAAAGAGAATATCACAGTAATTTTCTTTCCCGTTTCTACAAGGGAGAGTGTGAGTTTAAGAGAATGAAAACATATTCCAAGTCCAGGTGACTCACTTGAAACATGGGCAGTAGTAGAGTTCCCGGGCCTGTAAAGTGCCATTTCACAGCTCCGGTGCCAGGCAGAGCGCCGTAGATGTGCTAAGTGTTTATAAATGCTTGCTTTCTGGATCTGTAACTAACAGGCTTCATTCTGGCGAAGGAGAATTACTCTCTCACTTATCCTAATTAATCTCATCCAGTTTCGACCACACCTTTAATATGGATTACTATACTGTCAGTATATATCTGTCAATATATACACATGTGTACACACACGTACTTTGTCCATTTGTATTGTGTGTGCTTTTCTTAAAAGCTCTTCCTTTTAAACCTCTTTAATGTACATTTTTTCTCTTCCCTTACATTTTACTTGCTTATGAGTAAGGAGTTGGCCTTCTGTTGGTGTCAGTCCTTTATAGTCTTGCATTTGTTCACTTATGTATTGATTCCAGTTTATTTAGTCATTCATGTATTTATTCCAGACACAGTATTAATTGTGAGGGTAATGGATAAGACATAGTTCCTACCCTCAGTGAGCTTACTATATAGTTGGAGAAGAAGACAGATAAGTGTAGTAGAAGCAATAAAATCATTCACAGAAAATTATGGGAACGTTGAAGAGAAACATTTAATTAGGATTAGTGGACAGAGCATCAGAGAGAGGCAATTCAAGGAGGATTTTTGAGCAATGAACTTTTGGGCTGAATCTTATACAGTAAGCAGTGGTTACTAAATAAAGAGGAAGAAGCATAGAGAAATGACAGGAAAGACCCGTTCACAAGAAAAAGTGTGGCAGTTTGGTATTGCTGTAGCATAAACCGAAAGGCAGAGAATGTTAAAAGATGATGCAGTGGAGCAGCCAGAGACCACTGGTGGGCTTTCTATGCAGAGATTAGAAGTATGTACTGTATTCAGTGGTTGAAGAATGGGAAAATCCTAGAGCGGGGTCTGTGACCAGACCATACTGCAGTCTTAGGTGGGAGTTGGGGGTATGAATTTGTGGAGGATAAGACAGTTGGTGGCTAGTCCAGGTGGGAGACATTGAGGACCTAAGTCAGGACAGTATTGTAGAAATGCAGATGAGGGGGCAAAACTAAGAATTATTGTGATTTAAAATGACCAGAACCCAGTATAACCACAGATGAGGGAGAAAAAGGTCCTAGGATGATTCTTTTGTAGCTACTTTATATAACTGGATGACTGAGTGCACAGTCTTCTTAGGTAACACAGGAAGAAAGAGAATAGATAACAATAAAGAGTTGTTATTTTCAACCCACTGGAATTTTTAATGTGCCTGCGATATATTTCAAGTTAAATCTAATTAATGCTTAAAGATGTTATGAATATGTACCCTAACCATAGCTCCTCTTAGAAGCAGAAGTATTTCTTTTTCCAAAACATGTTATGAACACATCTGTCATAACTCTTGATGTTGTAATAATCCTTGATTTTCCTTTCTATTTATCCCTGTAGTCAGTCTAGTGTTTGGTACATAACCTCTTCTTAAATGTGAGTGAGTGACTAGATTATTTTTAAAAGTAATATTCTTTATTAGAAAAAGCTTATATTTGGCTTACTCTCATTCTGATTGTTTTTTTGTGTTTTAACTCCTAGCACCTTCCACTGGAAGAATCTCGGGAGCAGCACCAGCCAACTCAGCCATGGGGGAGCCCCAGCCGAGCGACCAGGACACTTTAGTGCAAAGAGCTGAGCACATTCCGGCAGGGAAGCGCACTCCAATGTGTGCCCACTGTAACCAGGTTATCAGGTTGGTGGTTCTGGAAATTTCCTAGAAGTACTTAATGCCAATGTTAATTTTTTAAAATATTCTGATTCACAGTTTTACTAGGGAAAATATTCTTGCCATATTTTTATATAAGTTGTTATTAAAGTAGATAAATATGAATATATTTGTTGGAATCTATTTTAATGAAAATTACTTCTAGGCCCTGGAAATTAGAACTAAAAATACTATTTTTTTCAGTTATTAATTTCTAAGGAAAATAATGGTTAATACAGCCTTTCAGAGAATAATAAAATGTTAAGCCTTGAAGGGATCCTGAAGATCATTTATCCGAACTTCCTTATTACAAATTATAAAAGTGAGGACTTTCATTGAGATGAAAAATAACTAGGGACATAACATAAAGAACTTTGAGTCCTGTAGGGAAGAAGACTGGCTTTTTGAATCCCTAAGTACTAAAAAATACAGTTACCTTCAAACTGTACATAAATGCTTTCAATTTTAGATTAGATCATAACCTGCTTCTTTATATTTTTTATCAAAGTCTTTATTGTCTCTTACATTCCAAGCAGGAAAAAAGGCCCGGAGATCTTAAGTGAGTGTATTGTACTGGCACTTACTAAATCTCTGAGCATTCCTTACTGAGCGGCCTTGAAAATGTTATGAGGTAAATGTGTGAATGGTGACTGCAGGATGGCACCAGTAGGTCCTAGTTGCCACTTTGTGAGTCGTCCTGTTGGCGGTAACACATGATCAGCTGAAATGACTGCTCCAGCTCTTTCCTCATTTTTAACTTAGCCTGTTTTGAAATAGTTGAAACAGAGGTTCTCTAAAGTTGTATAAGGTTAAGACATTTCCCCTCCTCAATTACATAATTATTGCTTAGGGTAACATGTCTTGTTAATACTGAAACCTGAGCCCAAGAAGCCTTAATACTTTCTTTAAAAATCAAGTATAAATACTCTTCTCCTGGACCCACCATTAAATAATAAATGAGTCGAGAACACAGCACACAATGCATGATTAAAAATAAAACAACTTTATATTTTAAAGGTAGTCCATGTTCATTGTGACATTTCAAAAATATAGACAAACTGAAAGCAAAACTAAAAGTTCGTCCATAATTCTACTTCCTAAGTGAGCCATTGTTAGTATTTTAAGTCACACTTTTAAAATACACACACCTGAGGACAGATTTTGTTTACAGAAATGGAATCACAATATACTTTTTGTAAAATGCTATTTTTCACTTAAACTGCAATATTGTCCACAGTGGGCGGCGCCTGCTCGCTAAGAGTGAGCCAGTAGCAGCGGTAGCAGTAATAGTGGTTACGAGGAGAAAGTCAGCGAAGGCTCCCACAGTCCAGCACCGTAACCAGCACTCAGGGGCGTTCAGTGAGTGTGCAGATCCTGAGCAGACCACACATGACTCCAGACCCACTCAGGTCCAGGCATAATACTGATTCAGCTGGAGTCGTTTTTCTGAAAGCACTACTCCAGTGTGGTACAACTACTGTACCCTAGTAAATACAACACTGTCCTTTTTTATTTTATTAAATTTATTGGTGTGACGTGAGTTAATAGGTCATACAGGTCCCAAGTGTATATTTCTATGATGCACACTCTGTACGTTGCACGGTGTGCCCACCATCCCAAGTCAAGTCATCTTTCACCATGTATTTGGCCCCTTCACCCTTTTCTAATCCCCCAGCCCCCTTCCCTCCGGAAACCACCACACTGTTGTCTGCGTCTGTGAGTTACAGCTTTATATCCCACTTAAATCATGTGGTCCTCAGCTTTTCTGACTGACTTATTTCAATTAGCATAATAAAACACTTTTTAATCACCCAGTGTACTTAGTTGTTATATTTTTAGGTTTAATTTTTTATTTTCATTTATTGATTTGAGAGAGAGAGAAACATCAATTTCTTGTTCCACTTATTTATGCATTCAGTGGTTGCTTCTTGTAAGTGGCCTTGATCAAGGATCAAACCCACAACATTGGCATATAGGAATGATGCTCTAACCAGCTGGGCCAGCCAGCCAGGGCTTTAGGTTTAATATTAATGAAATAAAATATTCTAGCTTGTCACGTTGCTTCTACGAGTTATGGTAGTTTGGTTAGGTAGACTGGTATTTAGGAATACAATGTGGTGGGCACCGACACCCTTTCTACTGAAGCTTTATGGAGACAGGAGTCACTGCTTCTTGTGTAGCTGTTGTAAGCAAGTAATTAGATGGGTTATCAAAATGTCAAACCATTTCAGTTGCTGATTCATGTTGTCTGATTATCAAATTCTGTGACATCCTGTAATCACTACTACCAGAACATCTGAAAAACTTACAATGGATAGAAATTATATCCCCACCCCTACCTACCTTGTTTCAGTTTTAGTACTAGACCAGGATGAAATTTTAGTGCACAATCTTCTTGTCAGTGAAATAAATACATATTACGTTAATAACATGAATGGCCATCACTTATTGCTCCTTCATCTGTTAAATTTTATATTGCTCTGGATTACCCCAGCACTTGTTATCAGTTAAACATTAAAGCTTCATTTATAGGGAAACTAATAGGAACAGGGATTAGTTCATGTCAAGATCTTCTAACAGTAATTAACATAGCACATTTGCTTGGTGCTCAAGTGCTAAAGCAACTTGAATAGACTGTGGTCAGTTCAGGGACATAGTCAAAGCATAATTCCAGTTCTTGGCCTCAAACACCAGTATCACTTACCAAAGCAAGGAGGCATTAGATCAGGTGACAGTCTCTTGTACACCTGTTTTAAAAACAAGCTGCACACACACATAGACTCGATACTTTCAGTATAGAGTATTGCAACCTGGCAAAACTCTAAGAAGTTTAAAATTTTAGAATTTATATTGTCTGTTTTCCACAGTGTAATTTATATTGTTTATTTTATATTTATTTTCTAAATGTTTTAACATTTTCAAACATTTTTAAGTAAATCCAAACTAAGGCAAAGTTTGTGTTTTATTTTATTTTTAGCAAAGTTAATTGTTTTTGGAAAAACCTCAGAAACCTGTATCACTGAATATTAGTACTGAACTGGCTGTTTCTTATAGAACATATTTGGCTTCAAACTCTATAAATCATTTTATTTTGATCTAATACTTAAAAATTTTGGTTTATTTGAATCCTGAAAAGATTGCGAATATTCTGCCTCAGTTGTATTATTTAGATACTACTTTGATTAGTTAGTTGCTTTTTACAGATGACTAGGGTGTTACAATTTAGGAAATTCTACTGAAGCTTTGATTAAGTTTGCTATGAACATTTCTAATCCATTTATGATAGCAGTACCATTTCTTCCACTCTTCCACTCATGAGTAGATTGACTGTTGGAGTGCCGGCACGATAGGGAAACAGAAAATCAGCCTAATTTAGCGAGAATCACATTTTAGTTTCCATGGTAGAATGGGCTTATGAAAACTCGGGCTTATTTCTTGACTGTTACATCTAGTGACATTAAAATCTGTTGACCACTTGTATTAATTATATGGAGTTAAATGGACCATTCATGTTTAGCTCCTGAGCATCTTTGTGAAAGAAGTAAGGGATTTATGGTGCTTGAATTTCTTCTTAGATAGGGAATGCTTTTAAAAAAAAAATAGCCGCAGTACTATTGTTCTGATTTTGCCTGCATTACAGCCCCAGAACAATCACGTTCAGTCAACCCATAGTTAATTCTAGTGAGAAAGAGAATTTTAACACGACTGAATTATTTCTTGCTCAGTGATTTTCATATTTTTCTCCTAAGGAGAGGTATCTCAGTTACCCCAAGGAGAGGCCGGCAGAGGGTTTTGCCTGTCTCGCCATCCATTCCAGTCTCTGAACACTCCTTTATTAATAGGTTTTATTTATTTTGCCTTCTGGTTAAGATTTTACTTGAAAATAAAAGGTTTCTGGTTTAATGTGTTAATCCCTTAATTTAAGGAAATGACCGAAGACCCAGAACAAGTTTTCAGATTTACAGTAGTGAAAAATAGCTGTTTCCTTTGCCTGAATCCTCTCCCCATTGATATTTGCACAGCTCACCTTCTTCTCCTTCAGGCCTTTCCTCAGTTACCAGAGTATTCCTGGCCACTCCCAGCCCCCCACATACAGTCTCCCTATTCCACATCCGTGCTTCGTTTTTATCCCCAGCATTTAAAATCTAGCATACCATGTATTGTATTGATCTTTTTTGTTGTCTCTCTCCACCATACTAGGATGGAAGTTCCGTGCAAGCAGGGCTTTTTCTGGCTTTGTTCCTTGGTATTGTCCCTGTTCCCAGAACAGTGCCTGGCACTCATCATTGCATTTAGTAAATGTTCAGTTGGTGAACGAACTTTTAAAAAATATTTGAAGGAATGTGTGCCATTAGTCTTGCCAAATTGAAATTATATTCCACTTGTCTTATTATATAGAATCACATTTCTCCTGATTATCTAAATTTTATAATAACCTCAATATAATTAGACTGTAATTGCCTCCAGTAAACTTGTTTTTAAATTATCAATTAATATTACCTTTTTTAGAACTTGTTCTTTTATGCACTATTATGTTTGGGCTCATTTTAACTGTGCATTTATTCTTAAGGAGCACGTCTTTCATATCTTTCAAATAAAAAAGCTATTTCTAAGTGGCCTTACCACCTTTTAAAAGCAGTCTTTTAAAGGACTATGAGTTAATGATGATACTGTAGAAAACACATGGAATTTCCTCAAAAAATTAAAAATGGAACTGCCTTTTGACTCAGTGATTCCAATGCTGAGAGGATTATACCTTAAGAATCCTGAAACACCAATTTGAAAGAACTTAGACACTCCTGTGTTCATAGCAGCACTGTTTACAGTAGCACTTGGGAACAGCCCAAGTGCTCATCAGTAGATGGGTGGATTGAAAAAAAAAAAACCTGTGGTATATTTACATAATGGAATACTGTGCAGCAGAAAGAAAGAAGGAATCCCTACCTTTTGCGACAGCATGGATGGAACTAGAGACTATTATGTTAAGTGAAATAAGCCAGTTGGTGAGAGACAAATACCATATGACCTCACTTATAACTGGAATCTAATGAACAAATTAACTAATTGGAAAAATAGAACCAGAGACATAGAAACATGGAACAGACTGATAGCTGTAGGAGGGGATCGGGGAGCAGTTAGTCGTGGAAGGAAAGGGAAGAGATTAGTCAGACAGCATGTTTGAATGACTCATGGACATGGACAAGGGAGAGGGGAGTGACTGTGGTAGAGAGGGGTGGGCTGGGTAGGGGGGGCAAAAGGGAAAAAACTGGGGCCACTGTAATAGAATAAGAAGAAGACAGAGAAAGAAAGAAAGATAATTAAAGTATTTTTATATGTTCTGAATTGGAAAGTTTTGAGATAATCCAGTGGAGATGAATTAAGGTTGTCAAAATACAGTGTTTCTAAATTTGGGAGAAGACTTAATATTTCTCATTCCAAGTATTGTAAATCACGAAAGATTGTCACTTCGTTCCATTCTCTTTTACTCTATTCTCTTCCTGCATATGTGTTTGTATGTATTTGTGACTCTGTGTGTGCTGTGCATTTTCTCCCAATAATCTTTTCTATTTCATTTTGTTTTTCTAGCTGTGTTGTTCTTAGACTGTTTTCTCATGCTAGGCCCTTCCTAAAAGTTGAGCATAATGTAAACTAGCTTATACATTTTCATTATTTATTATACCTAGTTAAGTAGAATATCAGCTTCCATATGTATTTTTGAGCATGTGAGTTCTTTTTTATGTGACGTTTAACATCTATTGGTACAGTAAGTCTTGGCCAAATAAAATTTTTAATGTATAGTGGCTGGGCCTTGAAGGGTCCAGCTCTACAGCTCATTATCCACCATGACCTTAGGAAAGCTGGCTAACTTCTACAATGTTAGCTTCATCTGTTTTTATAGAGTTAATGTATGTCACTGAGAGTTGTGGTGAAAATTAAATAACAAAGGGAGGCAAGAAGTAAGCATTTGATTTCAAAGTTAAATTCCTGCTAAATTGTGCCTGTTGGAATTTGCAATTCCTTTTACTTTTCTATTGTAAGCTTTTCTTTTCCTCTTAGCATCCTTCCCGATCTCTTCTTTCATATTGTTTTTTTTTTCCTTTTTGGCATAAGTCTCACAGAAGATAAACAGGATAAAAAGTTTCATGCCATAGCTCTTCTCTCAGCCAATCAGTGCTTCAACTCTCCCCCTCCCTCCCTCCGTCAGTCAACAAGTATTTAGTAAGTGCTCAGGAGGCGCAGAGTATTATAAGAGGTAGTTGAATACTTAATTCCATTTGCAGTTATCCAAGCCTGTCATTCCACTTTACAGATGGAAACCCAATCCTACACGGAACAAGAACTTTCTTCAGTGTTAATCCTGTGTTAATGAATTTGTTAAATGAGTCCCTGCTGACACAGAGAAGAGAGTACTTGGTTATAAGTAGAAGATTTTATTGTTTAATCTGTTTATATCTTCAGGGGCATTGATGGAAGATGCTCTTCCAGTGTAGCCAAGGGATATCAGGGTAGGCCAGTATCTGCCCAGAGCATGTTTGTTAAAGAAAAAGGAGAGTTGGCAGGAGCGGGGGTCATCTTCAACTCACTTTTTAAAGGTGCAGAGGGAGTTTCTTTATTGTTGTTAGGATCTTTCACTATTCACATTTGATAAACTAAGACAATACCTTAAAATTACATTTTTGGTGGACAGTATTACTGTTTATTTTTTGTAGTGGATGTTAGTCCAGAAAGCTTTCAAAAGCACTTTTAAGAACACATGAAATACAAGAGAATCTTCTAAATTGCAAAGGGAGCAAAACAAGAATGAAAATCTTGAATGGGACCATTGAAAATGAGCACTGGACAGAAATTTTTCATTGCGACTGGACAAGACCTACAACATTGACTTACATACTTTCTGTGGTTGGACTAAATTTGGCTTTAAGCCTTCAAACAGTTAACAAAAAACAGCGTTAATTTTCCAAAGTACTATACATTGAGATGAAAAATAATTCTGTTACTCAGAAGAAGCAAAACTATTCTCGTTGCAAAAATCTGAAAAGAATTTATCCCAGGAATCCATGTGAAAATGGCCTTGTGTGATCTAACAAAGAACACTTTCAAACAGCAACTTGCAGGAAGAGCCGAGATGGATTCCACAGAGCTCGTTCCTGTAACGAGGGTCAGTGAAGACTGGTGGTGTCCCGCTGAACACTGGTCGTTCATTAAAGGAATAATTCCGTGGAATGGGTCTGTCCCAGACCCACTGCTCTGCTGGTCTGAGCTGATCTCAACACACATTTTAGAAAATCTAGAAAATAGATGTTATGGTCCTCAATCAATTTTTCTTAAATGTCTTTTTTTTCCTCTGATGAACTTTGTTAACGGCCTGGTATCACTGATAGACGTGTTCCAGGAATAAAGCTCTTTATTCCACGCACATTACTAACCCTTTGCTTTAACGGAATGTGGAGTTTGAGTAGGTTGACCGCTTTTGCAAACTGAGAAGACTAAGCACGCTGGCCTCAAGGGGCCATTCAAGCTCATGGAGGAGCTGAAGATGTGCTCTTATAAAAAATTCACCCCAGTAAATTGTACTGAACTACTTTAATGTCCAGACCAATATTACGGTCACAGAAAATTTAGCTTGGCAGATCTCTCAGGCATATATAACCAGGTACCCACCTGGTGGAGAAGCTTAGACTTCTCATAAAACTCTGACTAGCTTTGAGCATTTTGACTTCTGGGCTTATATTTCAAGGAAAACTACTTGCCAAATATATACTGAAAAAAGTGGAAGAAGGAACTTGTTTAGCAGGACAGTTACTTATAAACCAGTTCAAAATCGAGAGACAACCTACTGCAAGTAACAT
>PVKM010041226.1:0-13205 GCA_004027735.1 Carollia perspicillata
GGAGACATCAGAGAGCAAGATATCTGCCCCTGTCTCACTGGATACAACAGTACAAGTCCCACTGCTTCCATATTTGGCAGTTTTCACCATGTAAGTTTCTTTATTGGCATGAATTATATTATATTTTTTATTTTAGTATATTTCTAGTGACTATCCTGTTGGTTTCCATTGCTCCAAGTAAAGTTACCTATTTCTTATTCATCCATTTCTCTAAACTGTCAAGAATATAATTGACTCTCTGAAAATTCTTGTTTTTTAAAAAATTCATTAAATTATTTTTAGAGAGAGAACAGAAGTGAGAGAGAATGAAAAGAAGAGAAACATCATTCAATTGCCTTCCATACACGCCCCAACTGAGAACGAAACCCTCAATTGGGGCATGTGCCCTGATCAGAAATCAAACCAGCAACCTTTCACTTTGTGAAATGATGCCTAACCAACTGAGCCACATGGATGAGGGCTGAAAATTCTTATTTAAGCACAAGACATAAATTACCATGTCATTTTTTTTCTCTTTATAATTATCATTAAGCATTTATAAAGCAACAAGTTTATATTATATATTGACACACATTTTGTGAACCTGTGGACTATTTCTTTAAAAATACATCTAGCCCAAGACTTTCGATTAGTATAAAAAAGACTAAAAACCATAGATAGCCAAATTTTGTCTCTTCCTTCTCACCACCTTGATGGCTGGCCCCAACAGAAGCAAAACAGGAGAGGTGAGTGGATAGAGATTTGTCTATAACCAGTTGTTTAGATTATACGTAATTCCTGATGGGATCTGAGAGCAGTCTTATTCAGATAGGGCCCACATGGGATTTAATCTCAAATGCTAAAAAATTCAAATGGCTCTCTATATTAGTTCCCAAGGTATGACAATGACCCTATGATTGAAGTGCTGAGATGCAGGCACTGAGGACGCGCCATCACTGCCTGGGTTAGCCAGTCTCTCTCTCACCCGTCATGTACTTCCCTTTCCCTCCCCCCAACCCCGGCCCCATACCCATTGGTTTTCCCATCAGAGTAAGCAGGACTCTCCCAAACGCTGATTCTGTGTTTAGTGAGCTAGAGCTAATGCACTATTTAAACCACTTTTACATGCATGTAGAACTCTGTACCTCACATATATTGCTTTAAAAATGTATAATGAGCACCTACTATGCACCAGAATATTTTCTTGGTACTGAATTGGCAAGCGAGGTACCTTCTCTAATAGAATTTCCATTGTAGTATTTTTTGCTCTCTTTACTACAGCCTTATCCTGGAGTGCTAACCTTTGGCTTCCTACATTGATTCCCAAATGTCAGTTAATATTTTTTGTCCTCCATCACAGGAACCCATTTTAAAAAAAAATGTTTTAACTGTTGTTCAAGTACAGTTGTCTCCATTTTCCCACCACCACTTTCCCCCACCCCCACCTCCCACCCTAAATCTTACCCCCCACCTTTGGCTTTGTCCATGGGCATTTTATATATGTTCCTTGACAACCCTTCCCTTTCTTTCCCCCATTACCCCTCTCCCACCTCTCCTCTGGTTACTGTCAGTTTGTTCTTAATCTCAGTGCCTCTAGTTATATTTTGCATGCCTGTTTGTTTTGTTGATTAGGTTCCACTTACAGGTGAGATCATATGGTATTTGTCTTTCACCGCCAGGCTTATTTCACTTAGCGTAATGCTCTCCAGGTCCATCCATGCTGTCGCAAAGGGTAGGAGCTCCTTCTTTCTTTCTGCTGCATAGTATTCCACTGTATAAATGTACCATCATTGTTTTTCTCTTTTTGATAACAGGTTCTATATATTTGAACTGCCAAGCTGAGCCTCATAGTTCCCTAGTTTTTATTTCCAATCTAGTGTTATACTCTAATAAATCTATTTTCCAGTCCCTTCCTATGGCTCAAATCCCACCCAACTCTTGCCAGCTTCCTGAGTTAAAATCCAGGGACACTTCATTAACTCTAAATAGTCCAAATTTTGGGATGGATATTAAGCAATAGTTGGCTCATTTAGTCTTTGACTACCACATCTCCGGATCCTTACTTTTATCCTTAAATCACCAGTAGGGACCCACTGATACTTTGCATAGAACTTGTAAGCGCTGACTGTTTTCCTGAATGTTTCTAGAGATTGCTAAACCCTCATGGACTTTGAGTCTTGCCTACTTAACTGAACATCTCTTCCCTTTTCCATAGATTCAAACATCTCTCTCCTCACCCTCGTGTCTGTTATTAATCCATACACACCCATGTAGTCAAAAAGAAAATGATGGGCAAAACTACAGTCACAGAAACTCCTGCATCTGTCCCCTAATCCCTTCAAGGACATAGACAATTTGTAAATTGTCATCCCAGATTTGTCACTGCACAGAGGAATGTAAATCTTTTCAGGTACCACTGATAAACACCATAAGTTTCTCTGGTCCTTAGCTTTCTTGTAATAGCAATCCCTCTGGAAATACCACACACAAAATGAATGTGCTACTACATTGGCCCCAAGGCCACTAAAAGCAGCACTTGATCATGAGTTAGCCTTTTATTCAAAGCCATCATGTTGGAACAACACCACACATCAACAAAAAATTAACCTTAGAGTGAAATATTTTTATTTAAATTATATTATCTTTTGCTCTCTATTCTCATGGGTAAGTGCATTGCTAACTGATGCTATAACCTATTTCAGCTCTTTCCTTAGTAAAGTGTAATGTATCTGTCATGCTGAAACACTTAAGTTACAGGCAGTTTACTCACATTAGATCTCATTAGCAATTACACTAGTATTCAAAATACATTACCTCATTTGTCACATAGCCCATATAGTTTTTTACATAATGAATTAGACCAATTAGTCTCACATGACAGAAGGAAATCTTAAATAACACTGTCCTTACTATAAGACAAGCTTGACTGAAGTGCAATGAAAGTAACTATAAAATTAATTTGTTTTGTAAAATGGATAGCGAAAAGAATTAGATAACCAAACTTCAAGCTAAATGTTTATGGTTGAGGCTAGGCATCAGAGACAAGAAAAGTAGCAAAACAAGGACAATGTCTCACTCAGCTTGTTTTTTACAAGGCCTAAGGTCATTATTTGGATAGCTAAGAGCCACATTTAGATGCCCAAACTAACTTGCTTATAGACTTTCCAATTGAGACCGTTATTGTCCTTTGGGGAAAACCTTGCTGAGCGTAATCAGCCAAGAGCTTTACAGCTATGATGCTGATCAGGAGCTAGAGATTTTTGGAAGCACAGAGCCAGCCCTCTCTCCATGGCTTCATTTACCAGTATAAGTTGTTTCTCAGTGACCTTCAAATGTTCCTTCTAATGACTCTTTCCAACATCAAATCCAATTTCCTATCCACTGTCAGTATCTCTTTCTCCAAACTTCATATAGAAGCATAAAATGCACAGGGTTGATAGGTGTTACCCAACCAATTTTATATTTTAACCTGAGGAGGCAAATCCCAAAGACACTCCCAGCACTCCACCTGTGCATGCCATGACCCCGTGAGGAGACTGTGCCTTGTTACTCACCAGTAGAGTAATTATCTGTCTCCTTTGTAGACCATAATTACTCTCCTTGTTGTTCAATTAAGCACTGCCATGCAATGAAATGACTGTGGGCTGGTTACCTAGTTAGAAGTGCCCCAAGTCTTGCATTTATGGGCATAATAAATTGTGTCACACGAAGAGTCAACAGAAATACAAATCTGATAGCAGATCGGTTCCTGAAAATATGCTCAGAAACCCAGAGGCAAAATTTGACCTATAGTCCCCCTCTAATCAAGGTGATTCTTAATAAGTAATTTTTAATGTCATAGTAGTTAATGATAATTTTTCACTGAAGGGGGAAGTGAAATAAGTATTGAGTCGGTAGAGGAAGAGGTTTTCAGAGAATTCTTATATCACAAAAATGAATTTTCCTTTTCCTTATAAACCAAGTATCCTTTTCAAAGGAAAGGTACATTAGAGAAAATAAAGCACCAGGACAGTAGAATTAGAGTCCATTGAACATGCCTGCCTGCTGCAGAGATCATTTTCCTTTTCCTACCATTTCTTCTGCTTTCACAAAAATATTTCACACACGAAAAGTTATCTACCAGACTTCACTAACACATGTGCCTGATGTTTAAATTACATCTTTTAAACTGACATAGTTTTTAAAATTAGGCTTGTGAAAGTATTTATCACTGGCAGTTTTGAAAATATTGACTCCAGTATTTTTCATTCGGAGGTGCGCTCAGAGAGTGAAGAACTTAACAAGTTAACATTTCTTTTTCTCAACTCCCAAAGTTCCCCAAATTTCTCATTATACCTGATGGGCAACTCTGGGAATCTTGTGCCTCTGAGTTAGGACAAAATAGAAATGTTAATTAAGAATTTGCATCCTTAAGAGACCTTCAATATTGCCTTAAAAGCTCAAAAATGACCCAATTTTACCAAATGAAAAATGCAGTACGTCCTCTATACAGGTGGTTGAAAACTCATTTCAATTAGTTTTTATTAATGAACTTCTGATATTTAGCCCTTTGCTAGTTACATTCAGAAATCCCTAGAATTACGTGAAATAGCTTCTCTCTCGAAGACTTCTCAGGCGAAATAAGGAAGCAGTTTGTGCATGCAAAACAAATAATTATATCAGAAAGTGTAAACTTAGGTGACACTATTAGAGAGAGAAAAGATCAAATTGAGACAAAGAAGATGGGAAAGATGGCAGTGAGTATCCTTAACCCTGGGAAGGACTTAGCTATTTGGATAGAGTTCAGAGATCCCATATGTTTTCTCAAAAGAATTTTTAACTTTGCCTAATTGATAGCCATATAGAACTCAGTCCTTCTCACATTTAAGAGTCTCCCTGGCACAAAGGGGCCTGTGGCTCCCATCTGCCTTCAATAAGCAATTCACAATATGTGATCCAGAATTGCACAATAACACTCCCTTGAAGAGTCAGGCAGGGGCTTCTTTCTGCCAGCCAGGAGCCAATGGTCATTAAAAACACCAGATGAGCAACACTGCTCTCAAATCTGTTTCTGATATTTATCTCATTAATTTTTAAAAATATTTATTTATTTAGTTAGTTAGTTTTAGAGAGGGGGAAAAAAGGGGAGAAAGAAAGGGAGAGAAACATCAATGTGTGAGAGAAACATCGATTGGTTGCTTCTTGCACATCCCCAACCAGGGACCTGGCCGGTAACCAAAGCATGTGCCCTGACTGGGAATTGAACCAGCAACCTTTCAGTTTAGGGAGCAATGCTCAACCCACTGAGCCACACCAGTCAGGGTTATCTTATTTATTTATTTATTTTTTTTAATGATAAAGTCCCATTGGCTCCCCTGCTTTCTTCGGTGGCAATCAAAAGCAAGACGGGGCAGACCAGTCCCTGGAGATTGCTCAAATATGTGGCTTCCCTGGGCGGTTTCTCAGCATCACCTTGTATGCTTGAACAGCATTAGTCAGAAAATTCATTTAAAGTTCTCTGATGTATTGAGATGCTTACAGTGTAAGGACTGTCTCCTGTCATTTCCAAGCCCAGTGGATTTGCAGTCATAGATCTATGTCATTTGGGTTTTATTATCGTGAATCTAGGTCTCCACAAAGATGCCTTCTTCAATTTTTCCTAGGATTTAATTATTGAATTCTCTAGTCCCATCTGTAGCCCAAAGCCAGGGAAAGCCTGTACTGCTAACCTAATCTAGACAAGAATAATGGCAATGGTAATATTGGACATTTATTGTGTGACTGTTATGTGCCAATCACTGTCCCATGACATTTGTGTATAAAATCTCATTTAAGCTTCGAAATCATGCTGTGAAGTCACTCTTAGATCTTTATTTCATGTACCAAAACCAAGTCTCAAAGATATTAAATGACTTACCCCAAGGCCATTTAAAGTAGCTGCACGGAGATTTCTAATGCATTTGTGGAGCTGTGGCTAGCATCACTGTAGGGCATTTTTATGGGAAGAAAACCAAGTCCCTCTTGTTCTTTTTCTCACAGAAGACTGCCTGTCCATTTTCTGTCTGTCAGGGAGACCCAAAAGGTACCTAAGGGAGAATGTAGTTTTTGCTCCATATACTCTGAAGACTATGGAAAGGCCTCCTTCAAAATCATAAAATTTTAAAGCTGAAAGAAATGTTAAAAATTAAGTAGCTCCAACCCAGTGTTTTTAAAAATGTCCTTAGCATCAAGCAGTTCCTCATCAGCAGATCAGAATTAGAAGCTGTAACCTAACTTCCAATCTAGGTGGTTACTGTTTTCCTGTTAACTTGTGGAGCTCCCAAATGACTTTAAACACTTTTCTTCCTGAATTACTGAGAATATTGAAGATGCTATAAGTTGTTGTAACAAATATAATAAATGCATTCCACAATCTCATGGGCTCCACATACCTGTTATTTATGTATCCGTCCAGTGTGAGCATTTCTGGGTAGGAGGTGGCTTCTCCCTGTAGGGTACTGAGGAACCAAGGTGTCTGTGGATCTCATGGTTTCATCCTCCTCTGGCAACCGAGCATCCTCTGCTTCTGGCTGCTCAGAGGGGAAAGGAGGTGGATGAGGTACACTAGCATGTCAAAGTACAAGTGACACTGCATTTGCTCACATTCCATTGGTGAAAATGGGTCACTGGGTTACACCTAGATTCCAAAGGGTCTGGGAATTGAATTCTTTATCAGGTGTCTGCTTCCTAGCAAAAACACCACTCCCTAGAAGAAAGACCATACATTTTGGACAGCTAGCCATGTCTGCCACATTTTCTTCTACCACACACATCCTAAATAACAAACTCCAGTTTTAAACATCTACTGGGGAGTTGAATTTAGAAGATTTCTACACTGTTCTAAACTTCAAAACTTGAGGACAGTAAATTACATGGGTTTTTCCTGACATTTTGCCCCCCACTCAAAAGAATCATATACCCACCCATGACCTTGCTGTGAGTCTCTAAAGTGTCTCCCTCTACGGGCAGAGACTACTTCCCCACCCACTGATGTCAGGTCTGAGGAGACGACTCGCTTTGCTCGTGAATACGGGTTAAGGTGGGAGGTGCCAGCTCTGAGGTAAGGACTTAAGGAAGATTACCTGCTCATCCGCTGGTTTCTCTGCCATCTACTGTGAGGAGAATATGCCACCAGCTGTCACTCTTCCCAGAACAAGGAGTTACGTGGAGCAGAACTGAAACTGCACCCAAGCACAGCTGCATCTGAAACCAAGCACAGCTGATGTCAGCCAATCTCTACATAATCTGGACCAAGAAAAATAAGTGTTTGTTTTGTAAGCCACGAAGTTTTGACGCTTTGTTTGTTATGTAGCATTACCTCTACAACAGTTTACCAATACACTGAGATTTGATCATTCCATGAGTATAAGGAATTAACAGCTGGCCTTCTAGGAAGGCATTTGTTGGCAAAATGACTGGCTTGGATTTTAAAGAAACCAAAGATTTAACAACAACAACAACACCAAAAATGTGTTTTCCATTAATGTTCCTAGGAGCATCTCATTCTTTCTAAGAGTTCCAGGAAAAATATTCATTGTCTTTTAATCTTAGGAGAGAGCAGTCCCTCTCAGGAATAAATCCAAGAACTCATGGAGAAAAGGTAGGGATACTAATTGCCAAGTCCACTTTTTTAGACAAAGGAAGCACAACAGGCATTCCTCAGGACAATGAGGAGGACAGCTATGAGGAAATAAAATTTCCCAGGACTTCTCAGTGTTCCTGAAATAATCCCTAGCCTGCTAAACTACGAAAACACAGAATTTTTGCTTTCACTTCTCATAGGAACATGAGAGCTATAGTCATGTGTTTACCTATTTCCTCTGAATCAAAGAATAATAAAACATCTTTTGTCTTCCTCAAAGCCAACAGTTACATCCAGGGTAGGCACTTATGTTATAACTGCAGATGGAAGGGAACTGGAGCACTACCTTCCCAGGCACAGGGTATTTACATGTCAAAAGAGACAAAGGCAAGACATCTGGCTTCTGCAGAAATTTCATTAGCATACCAAGGGGTTGGAGTTAAGACTCAGGCACATTCCCTGTCCAAGGAGATGTTCTAGGAGGAGAGGAAATAGCAGCTCCCTTATCCTAGATCCTCACGTGGGAGGTGTCTGGCTACTCACATTGGACTTCTGACCTGGCTTTTAATGCGATGCCCCAGGGGTAAAGTCTGAGGTAAGTGGGGAGGAGTGCATGTATTATTTACTGTGAGGTAATTCATAAGACCTATGTCTCTGATCCAAAGAACATTCAAGATAAATTAATAAAGATAAATATTAAAAAACAAATAAAAACTAGACCAAAGGAAATGCCAATTTTGTAAATTTTCAGTGCTAAGAAAGTACTCGATTTTTGTCCGCAGAATCCTTCATGTGAATGTAGACTGGACATAAGCTGAAGCTCCCATCACAACAGCCAGCACGAGTCAGAAGCATCCTGCCAGGAGCCCTTCCAGCTGGTCCAGACGAGTGCTGCCCTGGCCAACTGCCTGGCTGCACCAGTGACAGATCCTGGGCCAGAAGCACCCGCTGGACTCTCCTGCATTCCTAACCCTCAGAAACTGTGTGAAATAATACCGGTTTTAATTGCTCAGTTTTGGGTAATTTGTTATGCAGACTAGGTAACTATTACACAAATGTAAAACATTTTTGTGGAGCATGTGATACAAACAGTGTTCAATAAATATTAGCTTTACTACTAGTTAATAATGACATGAAACTTCTCTTCCAGTCAGGACATTTTTCCTTTGTATGCTCACTCACAATCCACACACACCATCTCGGAAATCCCTGAGAGCAGGGACAGAGTATATCAGAAGCAATATTTGAATGGATAACGTCTCAGAACATTTTGAACTGACAAAAGAGACCATACAATAGATAGGTCCAGGAAGCCCGAGAAATTCCAAGTAGGAAAACTAAAACTGGTATTTACATCTGTACCATCACAGTGAAACTACAGAAGTTGAAGCCAAATAGGAAGTCTTAAAACCATTTGGAGGAAAACGTATTATCTTTCAAATGTGATTACTTAACTACTAACTTACTTTGTAGCAACAATAAAAGCCATAAAACAATGGATTGATATCTGTCTCTGTCCACCCAAAATTCTATACCTATTAAAAATATCCTTCAATATTGAAAGCAAAATAGACATTTCCCGGTGAACCAAATACTGAGAGAGTAAACTACTGGTACATTTCGCACAAGATCAGGCACAATCAGGGTGGCGGTGGACTACCGGCACATTTCCAATAAGGAAATTCAATGCATGCGCTTCACGTACAAGGAAATCAAGATCAGATGTAGGTTCTGAGAATAAGAAGGAATGAAAAACACAAGGAGTTGTAATATTTAGAAAACTTTAAAAAATGTCTTCTGTGAGTAAAAGAGGTAGAATAAAAATAAACAATAGTTATGTATAATTTGGGAGGGAGAAAATGTGATTACAGTAGTCTAAGTAGCTTTGTTTTTTCTGTAATTAAATTTAGACATTGGAAAAATAAGAAAGCATTTCATAATTTCCAGAGTAATCACTAAAAGAAAAAAGTGCATAATTTTTGACATACTATGGGAAGACAGGGGAAGATTAAAAAGTCAGTTCAGAAGGGGTCAAGACAAAACAAGATATTCAGTAAGTCTGATCAATGGAGAGCACAAAAGAAAATGTTGAATTTAAACTTTTATATATAAGCAATTATATAAAATATAAATGTACTAAATGCTCTACTTAAAAGACTGATTTTCAGCTAAAAAAAAAAGCCCCCACAATCTAACTATATGGTTTTTATAATAGACAAATCTAAGATATAAAATCCAGAAAGCCTGAAAACAAAGGACAGGGAACATTATAGAACATAAACACCACTCAAAAAGGAAACTATATCACTATGTTTATATTTTAAAATAAATATTAAGTAAAAGGTGTCATTAGACATAGAGAGGACCAAGCCATATGGATAAAAACATTGTATTGACCCAGAAGATATAATAATTTTTACTTTGTGTGCATGTACTTAATAACATATTTATCAAAACTTATAAAGTTTTCTGTTTTTTACAGAATTTCAAAGAGAAATAGATAAGTCCATATTCATCATGGAAGATTTAACATTTCTCTTTTCGTAACTACTAGAATAGAAAAATGTCTTAACTTTGTGGGTATATTTACAACATGCTCCTAGCAACTGAACTGTGCACATCCTTTCTGAGCACACGTGGGATATTTCCAAAAGTCTGATCACAAACTGGGTCCCAGGGCCAAGTCACAACAGCTTTGAAAGCACTGAAGTAATATTCAGTATGGCCTCCAACCAAAGTATTTACAATTACTCTAGAATAAAAAACAAAGATCTATTTATGTGAAAATATGTTGAAATAAACAAACTTCTAAGTATTCCATAAGTCAAAGAAAAAAATCATAAAGGAATTTAGAAAGTATTTTTAAATGAATGATAATATATTATATAATCAAACTTGTGGTGATGCAGTTAAAGCAGTATTTATAAGAAAAACTGGTGATTACATGTGTTAATTAAAAAGTTTTAAAAAACTTTTTAAAAGAAAGCTTAGGGCCAAGCTTAGGGCCAAACTTTTTAAAAGAAAACTTTAGGCCAAGATTACTTCTCTGGCAATTTCTACCAAAAATTCCAAAAGCAGTAATTTCAACACCACCCAAACTCATTCAGAAAATGCAGGGGTTGGGGGTGGGAGGCACAATGAAACTCTCTCAACTCATTTAATGGGGCCAGGACAACTCCGATAACAAAGCCTGCATGGACGGTACAAGGAAGAAGTTAGGCCAAACTCACTCATGAACACAGATCCGAAAATGTTCAACACAGCAGTAGCAAATGGAATCCAGTTTATATAAAATGTGTTGTGACTAAGCAGACTTATTCAAGGAATTCAAGTTTGAGTGGACATTTGAAAACAGAAGTAATTTACCACAATAACAGATAAAAGGGGGAAAATATATTATGACCCTCTCAATAGACATAGAAAAAGCATTTGATAAAATAAAAATTTTAAGTATTTGATTTTAAAAAATAAAGTGACTACAAGTCACTGGAACACAAAAATCAGAATCTCTGAGAAAAAAATAAATATAATCTAATTGAGAGATATTAAAGAACTAAATGTATCAGAAAATAAATCATCTTTAAAGGCTGGTAAAAATCAATTTTATAGAAATATTCATTGTCCCCAAACTGATCTTTAGGTTCAATGTAATCGCAATTAATTCCAGCCATTTTTTTTAACATTTTTGCAGAAAATTAGAAATGACTATTAAAATTCACATACCAAAAAGGGTTTTCTTCTGTCAACAAGAGCCAAAATAATTGAATTTAAAAAAAAAAAAAAAACAGATTTGGAAGCCGTACTGATTAGATGTCAAAATTCATTATAAAACAATGTAGTATTGGTGTGAATAGAGAAAATAAATAAGAAAATAAATTCAGACAGTGTAATATTGGTGCAAATAGAGAAAAAAAGCAAATGAAATCTGATAAAAAGATAAGAAAGAGTCTCCACACAGACACTTGCTTTGTAAGACCTGTACTTAGTGGTGAGCAGTGTAGATAGGGCAGCTTTCAAACAAATGGCATTGGAGCAATTTGATGTCCGTATGGGGAAAATATTAAATTAGGCCATGAAGTCAGACCATACATACAAATCAGCTCCAGGTGGGTTAAAGACATAAACATTACATGAAAGACTATTAAGCTTTTATGTCATAACAAAGGGGAATATTTGCATAGCTTCAGGGTAGGGAAAAATTTCCTCAGCAAATCAAAAAATGCTACCAAAAAGGACAAGATTGGCACCTTGACTACATTGAGCTAAGAACTCCAGTTCATTGGAAGACACCCCACGGAGAGCAGGCAGACAACACAGACAGTGGAAGAGAGCAGCGGAGGACTCACATTTTAAACACACACGTACATGCACACGATTTTGAAATGGGCCAAAGACTAAAACAGGCTTTTAAAAAGAGAGAGAGAGAGAAAAGATCCAAATGGCTGATAAACACAGAAAGAGGAACTCGACCTAGGAAACACACATGAAAACAACACCAGTGAACTAATACCCACAGATTCTTGGATAGTTACCCTAGAGAAACTCTGACTCACGTCCAAAAGTGCTCATGGTAGCATTGTTCTCAGGGGCCCCAAACTGAACATACCTACATATATATATATATACACACTAGCTACACATATACTAGCAATAGAGTGGATACATAATTATGGCACAATGGAATGCAGTTCAAGAAACTAATCTAAAATAGTAAAAATGAATAAACTATGGTTGTATAATACAACATGGACAGATATCATAAATATATAATTGAGTAAAGGAGGAAGACAAAATTCAGAATTGATGATTTAATCTAATAAAGTTAAAAATGCATAAAAGTAAACTAATTCACTTTTATGCGTGCATACATACTTACTTTTATGTATGTGCAGTTATGTGATAAAATACATGGAGGATGTTTTTGGTCTTGGCAGTGTTATATTTCTTGACCTTGGACATGGAAACATGTGTGTTCACTTTCTACTATTTATTAAACTATTCATTTATGGTTTACACATTTCTCTGTGCATGTGATTAACTTCACAAGAAAATATTTTTTAAATGTAAAAGAAAATGACTGTCTATGTTTATTTATTTTTATCCCCAGTGGGTCCATTCTAAAAGCTATGCTTTAAAAATTTCTATATGGGAAGGCCACATACGTAATATATAACATACCAGTGGATTTCTCACAGAGACAAGAAAGGAGATGAAAGAAATGATCCCATCGGCAGATTCATCCAAGCACTAGAAATGTATTTGTAAAACCCCATACACTCTTTGGATAAGTAATCATGATTTTTCAGCATTTTAAGTTTCCTTTGAGGTAGCTCAGCGATGTGGAACTAAATCATTAGCCAGTTCTTCAATGTGTAACTTCTCTTACCTGTGAAGAGAGGCAGAAAATGAAGTGTTTGGAATAGCACAGAAAATTCTTGTTAGCTGAAGGCTGAGAGGCTGGCACAAGTGGCTATTTCTGAGATTTAAATATCTCTTAAAGATGTCCCGAGGGATGTGGCAGTCCCTATTTCTTGCAAGGCTGATGACTATTACCTGGAGATCTTTAATAAGCACAGCTGGTGAGCAATGGGTCATAGAAGTGTAAAAAGCCACAGAGATAATTCCA
>PVKM010041227.1:0-13204 GCA_004027735.1 Carollia perspicillata
AGCAGCAGCCTCTGTTGTCAGAACCGTGAGCCGGAGAGGCGAGGACCGGGCTGCACAGCATCACGTGGGCCTGACCTGTGCCTGGGGACCTGTGTTCGGCAGGATGGCAAGTGGGCCCCTGGATTTCAGGCAGAAGGTCTGGGCTCTGGGAATTGCGTGTGGTCTCACTGAGGCCACACAGACCGGGACTGTATTGGCCTCAGTTTCCTTTCTGTTAACTAGCCTTACAACTTTGTAATTTTTACCTCACACTGTATCTGAAGTAGAAATTACCGTTCCCCTCACTTGCTCTCTCGTTGTGTTTGTGTTAAATGAGCACCCGTGAAGGACATTACTGCAGTGACCTGTTGCCTCGGTCCTAACATGCTTCTTCTTTTGCAGTGACCTTGGTCTACTGTGCAGAGTACATCAATGAAGCGGCTGCCATGAACTGGAGGTGAGCCCGCTCTCAGCTCCGTCAGTGTTGCTGAGACATCCCAGCTGAACACCCAGGGACGCGAGAGGGGCAGGGGCTGTTTGGGAGTACCATCAGCTGCGGAGTCGGGTGGCGCGGTGGAGTTGGGTGCTTGTGTGGTCCATTGGCGGGTGTGCCGAGGCCCTTCTGCCCTCCTAGGACCACTGTGTCAGCGTTGGCCCTTCAGCACCCCCCTGCCACCCCAGGAGCCCCTCCTGCTCCCAGCTGTGCCCCTAAGTCCTCACCTGGGGCACAGGCCAGTCCAGAGCACATTAGGACCGATGTCGGACTCACTGTTCACACAGCAGCTTGGGGACATGTCTTTGCTCTGCTTCAGAACCGCCCCCCGCCCCCACTTCTGGTGCTTCCCCGTCCCTACCCTGTGCTGGTGGCCCTGCAGTCCGCACCAGGAACCAGCTGTGCCTCCCTCCCAGTGGGCGTCCAGTCTGCACTCTGATGGACGAGGGTGAGGGCAGCCAGGGGTGGTGGGTGCTGCACTACTCAACGTAAGGCTTCTTCAGAGCCTAACGGTGACCAGAGAATGTCATTGAAAACATTTTGTTGCACCGAATAATTTTTACATTTTTCTTGAAACAGGTTATTTTCAAAATACCAGTATTTCGATTCGAGGGGCATGTTCATTTCAGTGGTGTTTTCCCTGCCACTGCTCCTCAACGCCGTGGTCATTGTGGTGCGTACGTGGCACACTGCGGGGTCCTGCTTTCTCCCTCTGTGATCGTTTCCTGATCTAAACACTCTTAAAACGGTTGTTTTTTAGATTATGTGGGTCCGGAAGACTTTGAACGTGATGACTGACCTGAAGAACTTGCAGGAGAAGGTAAGAGGAAGGAGGAGGAGGAGAAAAGAGCAGTGATGGTGCAGGTGCTCCGCGTCCCCGAGAGACTTCCCACCACCACTGTTTGGAGAACTGAAGCGCAGCTTGCGGTGCCCTTCTCAGCGGGTCACGCAGATGGCCCTTCGTTGCGACTCTAACTGGTGTGCAGCAGGTCGTGCTTGGACTCGGGCTGCCCTTCCAGTCGCTCACGCAGCTCAGGGTCACTGCAGGAGGCACGGTGTGCGATGACGACCTCTCACAAGCAGCAGCGCCCAGGATGGTGTCTCGGTCGGCCAATATGGGCATGCCACACCCTGAACCAGCCACGGGTGAGCCGCACGGCTGCTTTGGGAATGAACCCACCCAGAGCTGAGGGGCACCTTTCTGGAACTGGCTCTCGGGAGAGTCACTTGGTCAGCCGGGAGCTGGCACCCAGCTGCAGCGCGGGGTGAGAGGCCCTGTGGCTGCAGTGTGGTGCTGGTGGGCAGGGTGGTTTCCTTCCTGGGTCACCGAGAGGCTTTCCCTGCCCATGGAGAGGAGCGTGGCCCAGCAGGCGCTGTGGCTCAGGGTCAGGCCAGACCCTCAGTGAGTCCTCACAGGCCCCAGGGTCTGTCCATATGGCACAGCTACTTCCCCACATGCTCTTGTGGGGGAGTCCCAGGGTGCTCAGCAACACCAGGTGCCCCCTCCGAACAGCGTCCCTTGTGTCATAAACCAGTGGACTTGAGATCACAAAAACCTGGGCTGCAGTGACAGGCCGTCGAGTCCCGGTCCCAGGGGAGGGAGCGGAGCAGTGCTTTGAGTCTGTTCTCCAGGACGCACAGCCCACGGAGGGACCCTCAGCCCCCAGCCAAACGGATGCTTCTGACACACAGATCGAGGGCGGTCGTTCCTGAGTCTCAGTGGTGGTGCTTTTTGTGGGTCACGGGAGCAATGGTACCAGTGGTGTGGGGACAGTGAGCGGGTGCACAGAGTGCCCTTCCAATGCCAGTGTCCCGGGAGGACGGTCAGCCTTGTTCCTGCCGAGCTGCAGCCCCAGCTTGAGGATGACAGCTGAGGAGAGGTCCACACTTTTTAAAAAACATGGTGATTAATAAAGCAACGGCTGTTGGTTCTTGATTTTGGTTTGAAAAAATGATTAGTTGTCTTAATTGTAACTAGATGTTTTTCCCTAAGTGCAACATAGTCATCAAATTTCAAAAGAAAAAAATGTCCTTATGAACATTTATATTCAGCAGTTGACACCTTGATAGATTAAAATTAAATCCTGTGGGTCAGATAATGTTTTTTTTGCTTTAAAAAAAAAAGATTGCATTAATTTTTAGAGGAAAAGGGAGGGAGAAGAGAGGGAGAGGAACATCGATCAGTTGCCTCTCATGTGCCCCCAACTGGGGACCTGGCCCCACAACCCAGGCCTGTGCCCTGAGTGGGAATCGAACTGGTGACCCTGTGCTTTGGAGGCCGGCACGCACTCCACGGAGCCACACCAGCCTGGGCCAGATAGTGTTTTTATAGACAATTGTGAACTCTTAGCAGAGTTCCTGCTGGTTTAACATTTCTTTTTAAAAGTGACTTGATAGAGTCTTGTAGAAAAATCTGGAGCTTTTAACCTGAAATGCTCTCCAGTCCCTTAGCAATGTGTTAAACTTTTGTATGGAACACAAACAATGACAAAAATAGCATCCCACGGGAAGCCGGCCCTGAAGTCTGCCTTGCAGCCTGTGTGTGTGCCTTTCTGCGCACCAGTTCGGGCTGCTTCAGAGCGGGACGGCCCGACCACGTCACCTGTCAGTTCCAGGAGGGGAGGAGTCGTCCAGCCCCCTGGGGCTGAGCCCGGGTGCTGGGGGGACGTGGGGTCTTGTCCAGACGTTTGCCGTGGTTGATGAAGGGACCAGGGTGTGGACGGGGTGTGTCTTCTCTGTCCCAAAAGCATTTGGACCCTCTGAATATGGGCTGTCTGTCTCACTGAATCAACTTTCTTGTGATATTAGTGTAATGTTCTCATGAATTTGAAGTTAAATGACCTCTGTGTAAAAACAGGACAGGTCTTTTTGTTTCCTGTGTGATATTTTTGGAACAGGAACTGGTGTAATTAAATCAAAATAAATTCAGTGTATAAAGTTAATTTTGAGTGTTGAAGTTATGTGTATTTAACAGTAAAAATTGCAACATTAAATAGTAAATTCAGACAATTTTTGACTATAAAAGTATCCAAGAATCTCTCAACATATACTTGGTGTGTAATATAAAAGTTCACGTTTTTGAAATATGTCGAGTAGACATTTGTGGAATTTTGTCTTAATTTTTGCAGCGAACATTTGGTTTCCATCACATTTCATTTCCTTTTGTAGCCTATCGGTGGCTCAGGTTGCGGGTGGTGACCTTCGCTCCCTGGGGTCTCATCCTGAGCTGAGTCCCAGGAAACTGAGAGGGGCTGTCAGGAAGGACACAGTCGCCAACACGCGTATTCCACCGTGGGGTCCCCGGCCCTCTGGAGCCACGATGGCGTCCCGCGGGGGTTCCGGGCTAAGTCGCCCCTGAGCCCAGGCCCACAGGCGGCTCTGACCCTGGTGCGCCCGTGGCCCATCCCCAGGAGCCTCGGGACTTCAATTCTGCTCCCCGGCTCCCCGAGATTTGCTCAGGCGCCTCGAACAGGACCGGCCTTTCCGTGGGAAGAGCGTCAGCAGAGCCGGGCTGAGTCCGACTCTGTGCTCAGTTGCAGACGCCTGGCCTCTGACCTTCCAGGACTTCAGTTCACCGAATGGAAATGACGCGGTGTCTGCGTGCTCTCTGCACAGCACAGGGGAGGACGGAGGCAGGCAAAGGGCACGCTCCCCGTTGCCCTCGCCGGGGACGGGGCAGGTGGGGGGTCAGTGTTCCCAGGGACACAGTGGGGCCCCAGCTCCACGTCGAGGGCCTCCGGCGCAGTATGATCCCGGATTTCTGGGGGCTCTTGAGTCCGGTTCCGCGCAGTGCTGCTGTGCGTTGCCCATATGGCCCACAGGGGGCGCAGACGCTCCACCACGGGCTCCCCGGTGCGGTGCGGCCCGGCCCTGCTGCAGCGCCGGTCGGAGGGAAGCCTGGAGGTTCTGACAGAGGGATGCTGTGGTAGCACGCGGCGGAGAACCGCGGGGCTTGTGTTTCCTGCCTTCAGGGGAACGTGGTTCCCCACATCCGAGCTATGTGTTTATATTTCACCGGAAACAGCCCTGGCAGGCACACAGGCATCTAGAGAAAAACCAACGGGGAACTCACCTTTCTCTCTGTCAGGAAACCCCCACCCGCCTCGTTGGCCAGCGCACCGAGGCAACTTCATTGTTGGCGCTCTTCTAGCTTCAGGGACACGTCTGAAAGCAGATGAAACCCAGGGAAGGAGGTTGAGTGAATGGGAGGACCAGGCTGGTACAGAGGAATGTGCACCCAGGGGAGGCCCTGGAGGGTGGCAAACGTGGGGGCTTCAGGAGCCCCCACGCGGAGGGCGCCTGGGGCACTGGGATCTAGCAGGTTAGAGACCTGCTCTGGCGACAGGCTCAGTTGACCTGGCTTATGGGAGCTGAGGGCTGCCGGGCTTTGCAGGGCCACTGGCTTCACCCGCGGGTCCCCACCAGTCACCCTTGACAACGAAGAAACGCAGAAGTGTTTTCCACAATGATGGCATCACTGCTGGACTGAGAAAGCCAGAGAAGCCATGTGAGGCCTGGGGAATGGGGTTCCTTTAGGGATTTTCTGCGCCTGTGTGTTAGGGCGCCTCTTTCTTGTAGCCCACCACCTCCCCTGCTAGGGTTTTCCCGGGAAGCAGAAACTAGAAATCAGGACTAGAGCCCATCAGCGCTGTGCCCCTTAGGTTCCTGAGAGCGTGGTCAGATGGCCGGTCCCTCGGTGGAGTGTGTTCGTCTGAGTCCCACAGAGCCAGACTGAACGGCTAAGTCAGGTGTGTGGGCCTGGAGGCCTGGCCCTGCTGGGGTGATGGGGAGTCGCCAGGAGGGAAGGGGTGCAAAGTCAGCAGCAGGGACCCTTTGCCCTGGCCTCCATCACCCTCAGGTGGAAGCTTGGGGCCGAGGGAGGACCGACGAAATTACAGAGGTAGATGAACTGAAAACACAGGCCTGACTTTGGGGGCGGCCATGCTGGGCCTGTTCTACGGTGGAGCAAGAAAGAAAGGCAGGCGCAGAGCGGTCCGGAGCCTGGGCCCGAGGGCTGCAGGCTGCACCTGCCCCTCGCACAAGTCACACACAGCAAAGGAGCCCTGCGTCTCCGGGGCGGAAGGTTACCTTTGCCTTTCAGTGCTCAGTGGGCCTTCCACAGGTGTTCATGTTTCCCTGGCTCCTCAGACGGTTTACCGACGTCAGAGGAGCCCTGGCTGAGGGGCTCAGTCAGTTGGAGCGTCGTCCCGTATGCCAAAAGGTTGCGGGTTCAACCCTGGGTTGGGGCAGCTGATCTATGTTTCCACTCCGCAAAAAACCAATGGACACATCCTGGGGTGAGGATTAAAACTGAACAAACAGAAGGCAGGCTCTGAGCAGAGCAGCAGCTGCAGGGACGGGGCCGGGGAGCTGCTCTTTATAACGATCTATTGGGAGGGAGTGTTTTGACCTAACTCCTGAGTTAGCAGAAATGAGCAGGAATCAGGGAAGAAGACCCCAGAACACAAAGGCTCTGTCTCACTGTGCCAGCCAATGAAAGCAACAGCTAGTCGCACGGGTCCCACCCTCAGGGGCAGCAGCATCCCCAGCCCTGGACTCGTCTCAGAGCCCAGAGACTCAGGTTTTTGTGGCGGTGACAGGTGAGTTGACTGATGACCAAAGCTACAGCAAACAAACAAACAAACAAACAAAAGCATCTATGATTTGGAATTTTTCCAAGATTCAACTTCAAAAATAAATAAAGGATGGTTTGGTTCTCCGTGTGATCATAACTGCACTAGGAAAACCTCAGGGTTTACAGGTAAACAGAAATGCAGGTGACAAGCTGCAATTCCAAAGAAACAATACTTTCCCATCGCAGCCTCGAGGGGCTGGCTGGTTTGGTTTTGTTTCTATGCGTTTCAGCCCCTGTGGGACGGAGACTCGGAGACTCCATGTGGCCGAGGGCTCCAGCAGTCGGGGCTGCTGTCCCGGGAGAAAGGCTGTAACCTGCCCGGGGACTCTTCTGAGCTTGGGGTCCCCTGGCTCACCGAGAGGCCCCTTCACCTCAAGGGCCCATCATTTAGAGACCTGGTCTTTACCCTGGCAGCCCAAAGTTTTCATCTTTGATTGGAGTTTTATTGTCATTTTGCAAGAAACCCCTTTACCTGCCGGCAAACTCTTTCCTTCCGCCTGTAGACAAGCAACCTCACTGCCAGTGCTCATGGGACCCACCCAGGGTGTGACCTGGAGGCGGGGCAGGTCCTGCTGCTGGCCATGCCCTGCTGCTGTGTGAGCCCTGGAGAGCCACAGGCCTTGTGGACATGAAGCATCCATGGTTTCATTGAACTCGGACCAGAGTTCATGGTTTGGTCCTGCTCTTCAGTCCTCAGCACGCGCTGAACCCTGGGGCCTTTGTTGGGAGGGGTGTGGGGTGAGGACAGGGAGCGGGCGAAGTGTCCCAGCAGAAGCACTTCACCCACCAGGCCCCAGGTGAGGTGACAGAGCCTCCGAACAGGTGAAGCTGACCGCTGCCTCCATGTGAGTGCACAGAGCAGGTCTGGACCCGGAGTCTTCAGAACCCTGCTTCTGCGTCACACCTTGTCCCCGCGGAGAGGAGTAGGGACCTGTGACCGTGTCTCTGCGGCAGCCTCTGCACAGCCCTTCTCTCAGAAGAAAACAGACCCAAGGTCTGTCAGGTCCCTTTAAAAACTGCTGCATGTTAAGCAGCCCGAACATCCCATCATGTGGCATTAATTTAGGCTATTACAGCTCGATAATTGACCCGTGTTTCACTGGCAGCGTCTGACAACGCCCACCCCCCTGAGTGCAGATATTTTGAGCCCATTCCAGAAAGTCACTCCCAGGTTTCCGGGCACAGGGCTGTTGTTGCTGCATCTGCCAACAGACGGATGTTCTGGGTTCTTCGTACGCTTCCCAGGGTGGCGAGTCACTCGTGCCCAGCAGTGGAGGCCTGTAGCAAAAGAGGTTCTGTGATCAGCAGCGATGACACTGTCCTCAGGGCTGTGTCCACGGACGGTGCCCTGAGGTCCTTGCACTCTTGGGAGCTCCAGGCCAGAGCTGTGGCCTGTCAGACCACAGGTGGTCAGTCCAGGTGGGAGGCCTGGCTGTGAGGCCTGGCTGCCGGCCGCCCACCAAGAGCCTCGTGCATGGTCGCAGAGGAGGCTCCCAGTGTGTGCCCAGTCTGCAGCCTGGGGTCAGTGCCCATGGCTGACGAGGGGCGCCTGCGATGCTGCTCAGCATGCGGCTGAGCATGCTGGTCAAAGGGCCGCTGCTGCTCCTGTTACCCATGTGGACAGGGGCCCATGAGGGGGAGCTTGTGGGCCGCGCCCGGGGCCCGGGAGGACTCGGGCTTCTGCAAAGATCAGACACAGGGACGGGCGAAGGGCCACACGCTTGGGGATGGGCCTCTCCTTCTGGCTCTGACCCCCAGACCCTGGACTCCCTGTAGGACACCCCCCAGGCTCTCAGGTCAAACCCAACTCCACCAACACGAACCCTTCCACATCTCTGCTGCCCCGGGGCTTTAAAGCTTGAACTTTGGCCCCCACGTGCCAGCCAGCGGCGTCAACCCCAATCTGGAATCAGCCTTGCTCTTTCCGCTCTGTCCCCTCCCACAGCCTGCCGGCCTCCGAGCCCGAAGGCTTCGGTCCACCCACCTGGCCTCTACCCTCCATTCTCTGTCCTGAAGCCCACACGAGCCCGTCCCTTCCTTGGTCGTACTTTGAATTAATTCTAGGTGCTAAGGAGGACGGCCTGGAGGGTCCAGCACATGGGCAGCCCCTATGGTTCATGCCTTGTTGCACTTCTAATGAGCCCACAGAGGCCCCATGTCCCCTGATGCTTTTGCAAAACATGCGTTCCTCTCTACCTAACCTTCACCTTGAGAGGTGTCCAGAGCAGTGTCCCAATGCCTGCTGGCCTTTCAGAGCTGCGCCGCTGCTGTCTGCACCCAGCCCTGCACAATTAAGTGCTCTTGACTGATAGAGAATCATTCGTGTGAGGCAGGGTGTGGGAAGCCCATAGAACCAGAGGTCAAGTACTCAGACCTGGATTACAAGGGACCCTGACGTGTGAGGCCGTGGCTGAGACGGAGCGGCAGCCTCCACCACACAGCAGAGACACCGTCGTCCCTCCTCTGCTGTCCTGAGTCCTGATAGAGGCACAGTGAGGCTAAAGCTGGGCCCCTGGATGACTGGCTGTGCAGCCCCTCGTCCCCATCCATCCCGCTGAGTGGACACTGTCCCAAGTGGCCACATCTCAGACAGAGAGGTCAGTGTCTGGGGCCTGAGCGGGCTGGGCAGGACCCTCCTGTCACCATAGGGTAGGGCACCCCTAGCTGCATGGCTTCCGGGGGATCCTCCCGTGTGCTCCTGGCCTGGGAATGCTGTCCCCTCCCCATCTGCAGTGAGGTGGCTGTGTCACTGTCCCTGTTTCCCAAGACCCTTCCTTGTCGTTTCTCCCACTCCTCTCAGGCCACGCGGGCTGTTTGCACACCAGGGCCCCGCTGCTGTCCTTCCATTAGAGTGAAACTTCATTCATTTTAACCCGACCCTGAGGAGGCAGCTTTTCAGGCTGCCGGCCCTCCACACTTCTGGGGCTCAGGCCTGACTCCTGCCCCTTGAGGATGGGCAGGGCCCTCAAATGACGGAGACACGGCCCGGTGATGGGGTCACTCCTGGGATCTGGGCACAGCAGACAGAGTCTCCAGGGCCTCTCCGCTTGCACGCCTGGTGCACGGGCGCCGGGTCGCAGAGGACGTGTGGCAGGAGCCGAGCAGCCGCTGCCACAGTCCTCGGGGAACCGAGTCAGCACAGCCGCTGCCAGGACGACCGCCATCCCGGTGACACTGTGGCTGCAGCCCAGGCTTCGCAGCCGAAGTGCCGGGCAGCCACGTCATGGTCCCTGAGCTGCAGAGCATGTGCTGATTTCAGGCGGTGAACCTGGGGGAGCGTACCACACAGACGTGGCAACTAACACACCCTTGCTAACACGCGGGGCCCATGCACACCTTGCGGAGTCCGTGGGGACAGCACTGTCCCCATGGGCTGGCCCTGTGCCTGCCTGTCCTGGGGATGTGCTGGCAGGCAGGTGCCCGCAGGCCAGAATGGGCTGCACAAGCCCTCCTTTCTGTTGGGTCTGGTGTTTGCAGGGCAGTTTCCCATTTCTTGATGTGACCCAAAGTCTGACTAGGAGTAATCTCGCTCCTGACGTTTCTGAAAGAACCCGACTAGCTGCCATCTGCATCTGCCTCGCACCTGGCGGAAGCTCCGTTCTAGGAGCAACCCAGGACTTCAGCGCCTGGCTCCAACCCCGTGTCCCGGGGACAGTCTCCCCCATTGACCCTCATCCTGAGCTCGTCCCCTCAGTTGTCTGAAAATCGCATCCCTCAGTGTGCCTGTCAGACAGCCCAGGTTCCCGGGAGCTCAAAGCAGCACAGGGGTGTTTTGCTCCTGTCATGTATGCAGGTCATGGTGGCTTTCTGCAGCACCGTCACTGTCCCCACTCCTGGTCCCAGCCTGTCTGGAACCTGGCCTCTGCCCAAGCAGAGAGGAGACCATTTCCCATGCCCAGCACGCAAATGCACCCCGGGCTGTCCCGGAGGGGACTCAGCCCCTCACTCACAGCTACCTGGTGCCATGTCCATCGAGGGACCAGGGTCCAGGGCAGCGGCTGTGAAGGACCTGGCGAACAGTGTGGACGCCACCACAGCACCCTGGGCTGGTCCTCTGCATCCCCGCGCAGGGCGGGGCGGGCGGAGAACGGCGGGGGACGGGGCAGCCTGATCTGTGTCTTCGCCCTGTTGCTGTTTTGAATTTTGTGGATGTTCCCCCCTGTGAACCCCAGCGTCAGCTGGAGCCAGGGATTGCTGACACCCCCCCACAGTGCTGCTGTGAAAATCAGGGGGAGCCTTGGAAAACACATTGTGTTTGGGATCTAGCAGCACCTCACTTCAGGGAGCTCTTGTCACTGTGTCACCGTGACCGCACTAACCAGATGATAATTTTAATGAAGATGTGAATCAGGTCATACAAAAAACCCAATAAAAAGCACTGTTAGTGTAAGGCCCACGGCTCCTGCCCTTAGTCCGTGTCTGCCCCGGGCGCCTGGCCTGTGCCCCGCAAACGTTGACGAGAGAATAGAATCAGTGGCGGTTGCTGTCTGCTCTCCGGACAGCTCTGCACAGTTCTCGTGGACGACGAGAACAAAAACAAGACTTGGCCCTGCACTGTAAACTCGGAAGGGCATCTTTTGCACGCAGGGGCGTGAAGCCTGGAGGAATGGCTTTCTCTCTGCAAAGACAGATGTGCTTGGCACGCAGCCCGCGCGCGGCCCCCGCGTGACAGCGGTATTGATTGCCGCAGCGGCCATGTGGTTTCTGAGAGCTGGCGATCGCACCTAAAGGTATGCGTGATTCCGATTGCCTGCAGGTGTGTGCGTTTAACTCATTAAAGATGCATTGCAGAGTCATTTTGAAAATATTACCTCACTGATGTGGGCGAAAGGCTGCCAGGAACCAGAGCCCACCTGACCGGCAAACAGGCACCACCTGCGGCTTCTGCGGCCCCCCGAGCCCTGGGCGGCTGGAACGCTGCGTGAGCGCATCTCTCAGCCCATCTGCGACCACTCTCTGCTGCAGGACCTTGGCCGCCAGGGCAGCTCAAACTCCCTTTCGGAAAATTGGTTTTGCCACATTTACATTGGAAAAGAATACCACAGTTACAGTCGGTAAATTCGTATGTGTAAATGCACAGGTATTGTATTCTACTTGGCTATGTTTTTCCTGTAAAGATATATTCTAAATACTTAAGTCTGAATTATGTTTTGGTATCTAAGGGATAAACTGGTGGGCAACCCAGAGAGCTTCACTGTCTTCAAACTTTTTTACGAGGCACCTGTGAGCTCAGTGGCCTTTTTGCTTAGAGAAGGAGCCATCCATCCAGGAGATCAGAAAGAGTCTCCCAGGAAAATCTGGACAGCGTCGTCTCCCACACTCAGAGGCCACTGCCCAGATCTGCTTTGTGAACAGAAATGTCTTAATGCCTCCGAGAACTACGGGTAAAATCAAATGCTGGTGGGAGCTGAAGCACTTCCCGTGGTGGAAATCTCTCGGGTTCAGCATGAGGAGGCTTTGCACCGACACCTGCCACCCTACGGCTGAGCCAGTGTCCTCCCCTCCCCGGGCAGGGCTCCGCTCCACAATGAAGCTCGTCTGCCGCCCTTTGCTGTGAAGAACACCTGGGGAAGCCCTGCACACACGTGTGTCAGCCCCACAGGTGTGGAGCTGCTCTGACACACCGACCCCAAGCTTTGCCCCCCTGGCCCAGGAGAGTCCTCCCCAGACAGGAGGCTGCCAGCTGGGCGTCTCTTTCCTCTGGCCGACGGGTGAGCAGGGTGCAGGACCCGTGGGAAGGGTCAGGAATGGGCCTGACACGGCCTCCCACTCCCACAGGCAATGTCAGGGTCAAGTTGAATTGTAGGACCCCAGCTGGTGTCAGACAATTACTTGGTGTGTGTGTGGGGATCCCCACCCATTGGAATTGGTTGTCAGAATCAGAAATAGAAATTAAATGTTTTTATTTCATTTCTCTATTTAACATGTATTTATTCATTTGCTCTCTAATTGCACAGTTCATTATCACTGTGAGCCTCATTACGGGAAGACGCTGGCCCAGAGGGGAGAACAGAACAGGTGCCCTCACCCCCTCCACGAGTCGGCTTCACGAGGTTGCCGTCACTGTCACCGAAGGGAAAGAAACGGGCGCCCAGATCGTCCTGGGGGAGGGGAGCCAGAGTGTCAGACGTTTCCAGGGGAGACGCTGCTGGGTGTGAACAAAGAAGTGCCTGGAGCCGTTTTCCCAGTTTCATGTTGAAACTGCGGTGATGCCTATCAGCACATTTTTGATAATCTATCCAAAGTTTCGTGAATGCCAATCATGCTTCAACTGGTGATGACAAAGGAACCCAGGCGGTGTGACCCCAGTGCCCCTGAAAGGAAAGCCGATTGGTCCACCAAGCCCGGACACGGCGTCCTCGCCGGGAAGTTTTCATAGCTACCAATTCCTGTTTCTCTGCGTCGGGTTTGAAGTGACTTTAACCTCTCTTCACACTAGCCACATGCAAAAATAAACTGCAACCCAACCCAACAACAGGACACCACCGGGGAGCTGTCGTTGGCCCCCAGCTGTGCGACACGACCTCCAGTTGCCCGTCTGGCCTGCTGAGGCCCAGCCTCAGCCCCGCTGCCCCGGACATGCCACCGGCTCAAGTTCTCGTGCCCGCTTCCTTCAGGCGACTCTGCTCAGGGGGTCCTGTCCCCAAAGCCTTTTCTGCTGTCCTGAGTAAAGCCCAGTCTGCTCACCAAGCCTTCACTGCAGCAGGTGCTAACCCAGTAGGGAGGAAGAATAAATTCCATGCCCAGGGAGGCAGAAAGGCCCATTTGAGGGCAGGTTCTGGTGAGGTGCCTGTGCAGCCGTGTCCTCTCTCCGCCGTGGGAAGAACACCCCTGGTCCTCCCGGGGTTTCCTCTGCCCACCGGGCAGGACATCCCAGGCTTGCCCCAGAGGGAGCCCACTGTAAGATCACAGCGGCTTTGCTGGGCATGAGTCGCCTTTGTCCTTGCCTGGGACTCAGCTGCAGGGACCCAGGAGGAGCTGGCAACCTCAGGCACACGTGGGGTTGTGGGTCAGGGACCCGAGTTTCCTGGCGCTGGAGGGGACTCTGCAGGACTGTGGGTGACAGACAACATCACAGCCCCTGCAAACTGGAGCAC
>PVKM010041228.1:0-13202 GCA_004027735.1 Carollia perspicillata
TTCCAGCCCAAGGACTGCTTAAGCAATGCGTGGTGCACTTCAGGGCTGAGGCCAGACTTGGCCTGCGGCACCCAGGACAGGGTGCTGGACCTATGGCAGAGCCAGAGTTAGGGTTCTGTCCAGCCTTTCTTTGTTTGCTTTTATTCTTATTTTTTATACACAAGTCTATATTTCTTGAAGAAAAGTTATTTAAAAAAAATCATAACCCCTCCTCTCACAGACAACTATTATTAACATTTAACATATTCTGGGCATATTTTTTCTTTTCATAAACATAATAAAATGTAGGACAGGCAAATGGAATGTATACATATTTATATTTTTAGTATAAATGGAATCATAATGCACTTACTTTTCTATAGTGTCCATTACAAAATTATTACATGCATCTTGACATGTCAGTATATGAGCCTCAGAATCACCATTTTTAGTAGTTGCACAGTACTTTCTCATATGCATGTACCACAGTTTTTAGAGTGAGTCCTCTTTTTTTTAATATTCAGACTGTTTGCAATTTTTTACTGATGTCAACTGTGTTTGATGAACACCCACAATATTTTCCTTGGCATGAATTTCTCAGTGCAGAACCAGGATAAAGGGTATGCACATTATACAAGGCATTTGGAACATCTCACCAAAGTGAATCCAGAAAAGCTGTAATAATTTACAGTTGCCTTGGCAGTCTGTAACCATGTCTACTTATTAGTACACTCACCAACTGGGGATCCTTATTCTTCTTTGCAATTTTTAAAACAATCTTGCCAATTTACTAAACAAAAATGGTATCATATTATTTGAGCTTCTTTGGTTACAAATAAGTGGAATCCTTATTGGTCATTTGTATCGTCCTTTCTGTGAATCACCTATTCGTATCTTTTGCTCATTTCTTCTTCAAGTCAGCACCTTCCTTTTTCTTTGGGTCCTGTTGATATCTAAGGACACTGTTCATTTCTGCCCACTATGTGTGTTGCCAATATTCCTCTCAGTTTGGTGGCGCCTGCTTTCTAATATGATTAATGGTGTTTTGCAATGTAGAGATACTCTTAACTTTTGTGCAGGCTAATCTGTCAGTCTGCCGTGAGGCCTCTGTCTTCTGCAGGCTTGCTTCTAAGGGTTTCAGGCACAGATGTGGGGCAGGCTCTCATTTTTCAGAGCCTCGCACGGCACTGTGGGAACTCAGAATTAGAGCAAGGTCTTGATCGCATCTGTTTTGCTCTGAATGGAAGCAACACATGTTCCTCTAGGAACTGCCCTGAATGTGTGGGCATTAGCAGGTGTGTAGGCACTTTTGTTTTTAGTTGGAATTGCTGGTGTTAGGTATTTCCAAGGTCAAAGTTCCCCGAATTGTTTTTTCTTGGAGTTTTCTTAGCTTCGTAAGACATGTGACACTTTGGTAGTTTCAGACTCATGAGTGTTCGTGCCGGTGGTCTCACAGAGCACGAGAAATGAAGCCCTTTCTTTATTTAGATGGTCCAGTCTGGTATTGTTTGCTTTCTGAAATGAAGTGCAGTCTTTAGTCTTTACTAGCCCTGGGAGAATAAACAATAATGTAATGATGTAACAAATCAATAATTTGATTAACAATTTAATAGTTCTTTAACATCACTAAATAATAATTCAATGGAAAGACAAAGTCACATGGCTTATTGCAAATCACTACCTTTATGATAGAAAAGTTATCTTGGGATTTCAAGCCTTCTCTCAGTCTTGCATTGTCTTCTTCCTATGACCTCTGATCCACTGCTAAGTTTTGTAGATGCTTTATGAGAACTTTTTCTTTTCTCTTATGACTCTTACCTCTTTGCTCTTCCCATGGTACATCCCCCAGGAGGTTCTTGTCATCTTACACTTGGGTTATGATAATAATTGTCTCATTTGCCTCCTTTGTTTCATTCTTATCTCCTGAAATCCACTGAGTTCCTTCCTCATCTCCTTGCCTTTGGTGAAACACCTTCAGTGACTTCTCATTTCATACAGTCTCCAGCCTCCCAACCATCAGGCTCCCACTGACCTCCCCAGTCTCAACCCTTGGGAGGCCCCAGTGAACCATCCTCCTAGCCAACAGGGACGGTCTGGGGTCCGAGGAGCCCTCTGCCTCCACAGCTGTGCTCAGGCCATTTCCCCTGATGAAAGGGCACTTCTAAGGTTAAAGTTCACAAAGCTGTTTCTCCTGCTATTCCTCAGCTTTAGGAGAGGTGAGATGCTCTAATGGGTGCCCAGCCCTGGGGCTTTTCTCTTCCTGAAGACCTTTAGAGAAATCATTTCCTCCACAGGCATTTCAACTGTCCAACCTAGGGCTGTTTCTATTTTCCATTCTGTGTCTTGTCTTCACTCTCCAGTACCCAAAAGGCCTCAGTGGGCATAGAAGGAGCCTCCACTATGAATCACCAGTTCCTCTCAGCAGTGAGTGCTCCATAAGACAGTTTATGACAAGTCCCCTTACTCATGTGTTATAAGGTGTTGGTGTGTTGGGAACTGCCCTACCTGGTTTCAGGAGCTGTAACCCTCCTTGGCTAAGGCTGAGTGAGCGACCTTGGGATCATAAGCCACTAAGGAGACAAAGCTTATCTCCCTGGCAGGGGCGCTGCCTCTGCTACTTTTACTTCACCCTGCCTGGCCCCCAATGCTTGACGGGTTAGCCAGTGACAGGTAA
This sequence comes from Carollia perspicillata, assembly GCA_004027735.1. Taxonomy (NCBI): domain Eukaryota; kingdom Metazoa; phylum Chordata; class Mammalia; order Chiroptera; family Phyllostomidae; genus Carollia; species Carollia perspicillata. The sequence goes on from PVKM010041228.1 coordinate 2,654, forward strand.
GATTCCTCAAGGGAGGGATGACCTAAGACAGGCACAATCACAGGGCCCCCAGGGAGGGACTTGGGAGGCTATAATAAAATGAGGTGATGGACCCTCACCCTCGGCTTTGACATAGCCTGAGTCCTCATTCTGTCTGTGAAGTCTCCTAATCTCTTGCCTTCCTTACTTCCTCTGTCTGACTTAAGCCTGAAATAATGCCTTAAGTCAGAAATAATGCCTTAAGTCAGAAACAATGCTGGAGGTGGGTGATGCCCTGGGCTGAAAAGGGCAGGTTCCCTAGGGCTATCAGGCCTAAGAAAGAATGCCTAAAAATCTTATGAAACCTACTTTGCTAATACCCTTAATTTAAATAATAAGGGACCAAACAGGAAGTGAGTTTGTTCCTCAATGTTTTATGGCCCTTTAACTATCTGACCCTGACTCAGAATAAGCCTTCAGAGTTCTTTGAATGTTATCTATTGTTTAATCATTTCTGCCTGACAATGACTGATGAGCTTTATTCCTGTGCAAATTGAACCCAGTAAAAGCTTGTCAAGGCCAGGGTCAGGGCGCTCTCCTCTTGAGAGAGTGGCCGAAGCACTCCAAGGCTTTTTCTCCTCTTGAGAGAGAAGCCGTGTCATCTTTTTTATGTCTCAGACCCCACGAGCTGGGGTCTGCATCATTGGTGTCTCAAAAATTTAAACATAGACTTATCATATGACCCAGCAATCCCACTTCTAGTATATATTTAAAAGAACTGGAAAGAGATGTTCAAACAATTACTTATATACGAATGTTCATAGAAGCATTATCCATAGTAACCAAAAGGTGAGAAAGGAACCAAGTGTCCATCAATAAGTGAATGTGGTACATTCATACAATGGAATATTGTTAATAGTCATATAAGAAAGCAAAGTAGCGATCCATGCTATAATGAGGATAAACATCATGCTAAATGAAAGAAGCCAAACACAAAGATGACATGTATTTTTTAAAAAATCTTCACCTGATGATATGCTTATTGTTTTTGGAGAGATGAAAGGGGGGAGAGAGAGAGACATCAATGTAAGAAACATTGATTCTTGGTTGCCCCCATACTTACCCCAACATGGGATTGCACCCACAACATAGGTACGTGACCTGAATGGGTACTGAGCCCACAACCTTTGGGTGTACACAATGACTCTCTAACCCACTGAGCCACCCAGCTAGGGCTTATTCCATTTTTATGAAATGCCCAAACAGCTCTCTCCTTGGATACAGAAAGCACACTAGTGGTTGCCAAGTCTTGGGGGGTGGGGAGCAGATGGGGAGTATGAAATTTTCTTTTGGAGTGATAAAAATATTTTAGTACCAGGTGGAGGTGATAGTTGCACAACATTAGGAAGGGTCTAAATGCCACTGAATTGTTTACTTTCATAATGTTTATAACCAGTTCTATAATGGTTAATATTATGTTATATGAATTTCACCTCGATAAAAACAAAAAATGGGAAAAGCTTTGCTTGTTGTCACATGAAGTTAGAGGGACCGATGACAAGAGCCCTCGCTGTAGAGACATTTGGGACTGGTCCTGGTATTTCAGTGTCCCTAGATTCTTCTCAGGGTCTTATGCAAAAGTGAAACACTGGCTTGGCTGGTGTAGCTCAGTGGATTGAGTGTGAGCTGCAAACCAAAGGATCGGTGGTTCAATTCCCAGTCAGGGAACATGCCTGAGTTGCAGGCCAGGTCCCCAGTGGGAGGCACATGAGAGGCAACAACACACCGATGTTTGTCTCCCTCTCTCCTTCCCTTCTCCTCTCTCTAAAACAATAAATAAATAAAATCTTTTTTTAAAAAAAGTGAAGCAGTGAGGAGAAGAGTCACAGGCTACAATTTGTTGGCCATTTGTTGAATATTAGGATTAACTGCATCAGCATGCTTCATTTCCACCCAAATAGAATTTGTCATAAATTTGGAAATCCAACTTTGATGTCGAATGTTTCTCAATCACTATTTTTCTCAAATAAGGACAAGTAAAATGTGACTTTGTTTTCTGCTACTTAGGGACTTGGATTTCCCACCATCTGCCAAAGGGCCACACTGGAGATCACCCAACCACAGTGCTTGTGCTGCAGCTTCTTCTCCCAGTACAAGGTAGTATTTTAAAAGGTTTTATGCTTGAAATGATTAATCAGGGTACAAGGAGAGGGGAATCCTTTGAGTCAGGGGAACACAGAGATGATGCTTTCTGCTCTACTGAAATGCAAACATGCAAGCCACAGACCCCATGCTTAGAAAACTTGGGAAGGGGTATTCCTAGAAAGCCTTCTTCCTCCCACCTTTCTGCCTCCTTCCCCAGCTGACAGACCCCAGCTTTGGGTTGAGTCACTTTTAAAGGCCACAGCTAAAGATGCTGTAAATTAAGTGAGCATAAAAATTCTGCTCCCTTTATATGGAGGCAGAAGAGAGAGGAAGTGGGCAAAGTACATTGCTCCACCCTCTTAAATTTTTATGCACATGTTTTTCTTTCAGTTATCTAAGAAACATTTATTGTGCACCTACAATGTGCCAGCCACTGTGGTCGGTGATGGGTGTTTCACGATTCATCAGTGAGACACAGTGTCTGCTCTCAAGGAGTTCAATTTTCTTTACCCCCAAACAATGCAATCATCATTAAACTCTGACAAATGTGAAACTCACGGGATAAAGTGATTTCAGTTTTCTCTTCCATAAGAAAGGGCATCAGCCTCCTCATTCCCTTTTCGGTGCACACACTGATTTCCTTTTATGGGGTTCTTGAGGTTTACAGCAGCTGAAATAGTTCTGAGAAAGAGACCTGGTCATGAAAGAGCCGGGGGGATCCTTTCCAGTTGCCAAATCCTGGAAGGATCCCACGTGTGGGTAGGAGGTGGTGGCTCCAGGTGGGCTGCAGGCAGTCTTGCAAGGTCTGGGACTCTTCCAGGGCTCACCGTGTGTGGGCTTCTGTGGCTCTGAAGAGGAGGGCTCCTTTTGACATTTGCTGCAGAACAAAGCCCCAGCCCTAGAGAGAGAGCCTGCCTGACGTTGGAACCAAGACCTGCTGTGCACATGGCTGGCTTTGAAAACCTTTCAAGACTACAGTCAGCTTGTTTGCACAGCATGTTGCTGCCATGTTCACTTAAGGGCCTCCAAAGTACCAGAGCTCAGGAAAACAGATCTGCCTGGAAATGTCTCTTTACAGAACTTGGAGAGACACAGTGGTGGAGTATAGACCACACCCTCTGAAAACCTCTCGGGGCCTCACACTGCAGTAAGTAGCTGTCAGGCTGGGCTCCATCGGTCCTCAAGGGGTACCTGGACCATGAAGAGCAACCAGAACTGCCTGGATTCAATCTGACCTTGCTTTCCTCGTGGGCATATTATTATTGTTATAAATGCTGGTTTGTCTTGGATACTTCTAGGGACCTCCATTGTCCTGGAGAAGCTAGTATTAGCACCTCATTTTACTTCCCAAAATGTTCTGGTTTGGACACTAAATTATATGAATAGTTTAATTAGTGATGACCTAGAACAGGGCCTGTAGGCCAAATGTGCTCTGTAGGAGTTCCCTTGGTCAGCTTCGTGTGATAGACAACATGAACATTAGTAGGCAGGACGTGCACCTGTCCTGTTCCACAGCTCTCACCATTCCCTTATGTCTTATTCTTATTCCATGTCTATTGTATGACAGCCTTGGTTGTCTTTTGAATGTTAGGCTCTTGGCCTATAGGAATAAACTGTGTTGCTCTTGTCCTGATCTTGTCCAATTGGCATATTTATCCATAGGGGTGGCTGACTGGAATCATGAAAAGTTTGTGGGTGGCACGCAAAACTGCAGGAATGGCTGCTATAGAGTATGACCCTTCCATATGAATTTAAAAGCCTGTAGTGAATGATCTTATTTTTAGTAATCTTTCTGTGTCTGTTTCAGGATCCCTGAAATTGGGATATTCTTGTTCAATGATGTGTGAAGAATACCTCTGAAATTTTTATGTGTCAAGAATACTTTCAGTTGCAAGTAAGAAAACACCTGCAAGTACAGGGACTTCATCAGTGAGATATTTAATCATTCACGTAAAAACTAGCAAGGTTGATTTAGCTCCGCGATGATGGCAGCATGTTGGGTTAGACTCTTTCTGGCGATCTTGTTCTCTACCTCATGGTCACAAGATGGCTGCAGCAACACTAGTCTTTGGTCCTTAAACTAGCATCCCAAAGAGGAAGGAAGGGGCAGAAACAAGAGTTTTCTTTTTATAAGTCTTTGTCTTCTTATCTAGGTGGGAAGCCCTTCCCAAGAGCATATGCAGCAGAGTTTCTAGCCCCTAATGCTCAGAAAAGGGTTTTGTGACCCTCTGCTTAAAGAGGGCAGCTGGAAAAGAAGGATTACCATGGTGTCTTGTCTGAGACCTGGCGAAGGAGGCGCATCATCTGAGAGCAAAGCTCTTCTCCCAGAGCCTGAACAAAACCAGTCGTGTAACTATAGGGAAGGAAGGTAGAGGTGGTAGCTTGGTGGGCTATGAATAATTGTTCCACATTGTTATGACATCTTGTTTTAAATGTATAACTTGGCTTCTCTAAGGTCCCATCACTAAAATCCATTTTGCACAAATCCATTGCCATTTTGATTAACACCCCAAAGAAATCATTTTTGATTTTTGATAATTTTTATTAAAATCTCCTGCCCTGTGAACGCATTTGCCATATAGGTGATAAAGGAGATTCCCTTCCTCTCTGTGCATTCATTTGGACTTTATCAGGTAGGGAAGGCTTATGCTGGCTAAGCCAAGTTAGAGCATGTTGGTCAGATTTGATGAGGATGGACGTAAGGACCCACATTAAAGGAAGGGTCCCGACCAATGAGCAGGATGTGGGAGATCTGGATTAGAAGTCAATGTGTGTGTCTGGTAAATCTCTTTAAGTTGCAAGGTCTAGAAAACACAAATCAAAGCAGACTGAGGGGGAAAAAAAGGAGTGTGTGTGTTACATGCTAGCCTTTGTGTGTCTAGATCCACAGTTTAAAGGATGCAATCAAAATCTGTCCTTCCCCTCCACTTCCTCTGTGGAGTCTCCGTTCCGAGGGGCCTCCTCAGATCCTTGGCAGTTTCAGCTTTGCATGTCCACAATGTCCAGTCCAAGGGAAGAGAGAGCCTTCTTCTCCCATGTTTCATAGCCCCAGAGGAGACTCATCAGCCTCAATTGGCTTGACTCAAACCAATCACTGTGGCCAAATGGCATGGAATGTGCCAAATAGCTTAGTCTAGGTCTGGGGTTGCAAATTCTGCCATCCTTGCAGAACAGTGTCTGGGGAATACAGCCATGCTCTTTTGTGTAGGTAATGTTTATGGCTGTTTGTGCTACAGTGACAGACTTAACTCGTCGCAAAGCCTAAAATATTTACTATCCAGCTCTTTACAGAAAAAAAGTTTGCCAATCGGCTTTGGTATAAGTCACGTATTCTAATGTTGGAAAATATGGTTGGAGTCAGCTTCACCAAGAGCACATGGGATGAGAATGGTAAATGTTCCCCAAAGAGTCCCCCAAAAAACACTGGCTTGCCACAGGAAGGGAATGAAGATGCTGAGCACTCATTTGACAGATGTCACTATGGTATGGATGAGGTGATATTAGGGGTGGAGAATCTGGGTGTCATAGTCGGCTAGGTGTTTGTTGGGCTTCCTTATTTCTGGAGGAGCTGGTGCCAGTTAGTCTTTCTGGGCAGTTTAGCTTCCTGGATCCTGAGAAAGATATTGCTGTGCTGCGGGATTGCTAATTGGACATCATTTTGAATTTTAGTCATCAATTTTGGGGAAGTACATTTGTGACCTAAAATAGGTCTAAGAGTAGATGGTCATGGAGGTTGTATGGATGACAGGCCAAGAAGTAAACGTGGCTGGACGATACACAGGTAATTGTCTGGTTGTCTGTATTACCAAACCACCATTGAATTAACCAGTGTTTACCTAGATGACATTCCCAAGAGGCCTGACGTGGGGACAGTGTAAAGCCTGGTCTTCCTCAATATTTTAAGTATTTTGGTTGAGAAGAGAAAATAGTTTTATTAAACTTGTCGAAGGTAGTAAATATATTAGATGGTGACATAAAACTTTATAAATTATCTGATCAGTGAAAAATAACAGGTTGAAAAAAATTAGGAGAGATTTATCAAGAATGAACTTCAAGTTTCCTATTTAGGTAAAACAAACACACGGGGATACAAAACCCTTGTGCGGTATATGCACGTTGGAGGGGACCTGGTTTAATGCAGTCCATATGAAAAGCACCCATGCTGTCTCATTGACTACAAATTCAACATGAGTCAGCAGTATGAAAATTAAAAAATAATGGTGAGGAAAAGGTGATCTTTCGAATTATGGTGCTGGGTCAGTTGGGTAACCATATGGACGACGAAAACTACCTTGACCCCTAACTCACACCATACACCAAATCAATTCCAGATGGACTACAGACCTAAACGTGAACGGTAAAACAATAAAGCTTTCAGGAAAGAGCAACTCAAGAGAACACCTTCGTGACCTTGGCAGAGAAAAATATTTTTGTTTAACTCGAATACAAAATGTGCTATCCTGAAGGAAATATAAATAGATGGCACTATTTTTAAAGTTAAGAACTAAAAAAAAAACATTAAAATGGTAAAAAGGCAGACAATACGATGGGAAGAATCAATCTTTCTCTCTCTCTTGTAATCACCCAACAAAAGATTTTTAGCCAAAAAATAAAATGTTCTACAAATCATTATGAAAAGTCTAGAAAAGCCAATAGAAAAATGGGCAAAAGACTCGACCAAATAATTTGTAAAAGGTAATATGCAAAATGACCACTAATGATATGAAAATTTGTTCAACTTCATTAGTCAAAAGAAAATGCAAATTAGAACTAATATGTATTACCATTACTACATCTCTCCTGCCAGTGTTGCTAAAATTAAAGAGATCACTAATACCAAGTATTAGTGAGGATGCAGAATAACACTGCTAACTGGAGTGTAACTTGAAGAAACTGCTTCATGAAATGTTTCATAGTATCAACCCAACTAGTCATACACATGCTCTATGAACCAGCAATTCCATTTTATAGGCACATACCCGACAGGAATGCATAAAGATGTTCACCAAAAGACACGTACCAGAATGTTTGCAGCAGCATTGTTTGTAACAGTCAAAATGTGGAAACCCCAATGTCCTCCTATGATGGAATGAATATGGGAATGGTGAAATATTCACACAACATGATACTGTGCAGCAAAGAGATTGACCTTCCAGAACTGTAAGTGTGGCCATGTCTCACAAACAATGTTAGTAAAAATGCCAGCCACAAAGGCACACATGCTGTGTGAGTCCCTCTGCATAAAGCACAACACGGGCCAAAGTAATCTAAGTGAAAAAGTCACAAAGAGGATATTCTTTGGAGGGCAGGTACTGGGATTCAGGTAGTGTCTGCTTCTTGATCTGGTACTTATTACATAGATGTGTTTAGTTTGTGAAAATAAGTTGTATAGGCTATATGTACACAATACTTTAGTAGGAAGTTGTGATCGTTGTGTTATTGGACCAAGTAATAAAAAAGCAACTTCAACTATTTTCGTGTGTCAGGGGTGCTAGTCTTTCTCATGGAAGCCTTACAGCAACCTGTAGCTGGGCACACTGACTTAAACAAAACCCTAAACCCGCCTAAACTCAAATGACACCTGAACCAAAATGACCCATCTCCAGGCCTGGTTATAACTTACTCATTTTCATTGGGCAGAAATGATAAGCTGGTAGCCAATGGACCTGATCCTCAGGAGGAGTTGCCCAAGCTCATTGCTTTTTTTTCAATTTTTATTTTTTTAATCCTCAACTGAAGATAGATTTATTGATATTAGAAAGAGAGAAATAATTCTTGTCTGTGCCTTATGCCTGCCAGGAATTATTTCACCCGTTTGAGGCTTCTGAAGGCCTAAGATGTTGCTGACACCTAGAAGCTCATTTGTGTTTGGAAATGGCAACTCAAATCAGCTCAGACGTCCATCCCACTGAATGCTGAATGGAAATAAGTAACTGCAAGTAGGTCATTTGTAAAATAACAATAATTATCACTAGTGGACATTTTGCTTAAACCAATTTGTATGTATTTGTCATTTGTGCTGTTTGATAAAGAGATAACTAATTACCTGCTTTGTTTTGTTTTGTTTTAAAGCACGTGGTGGCTTGAAAGCACCTCTTTTCTGGAGAGACGATAAGAAGCTGGAGAGGAGAGATGCTGCAAAAGGGTCCTGTGAATGGAATTTTCCAGACCTGGCTCCATTTGTCTCATAAGTTAGTAGAAATTCCTCCTAGAGTCTTAAATTCTGTTGCTTGACAATCCTACGAGTTTCTTGCCTTTCTCCTGCTTTGAAAGGTATTTTAATAGGACACTGGAAACAATTTTAAATTGGAAGACAGGCATTTACTTCAGAAGAAATTTGCCCGAGGAGTGTTAACTGAGCACGCCTATCAGTCCCCACGAGCACCGGACGGTTAGTGGTGGTTCACGAGGGGCAGGATGCCGCTGTGGGCGGGGGTGGGGACCGGTATCCAGAAGCCTGGGAGAAAAATGCCACTTTGGAGAAAGGTCTGCCGTTGACCGGAGGTTAATGTTAACAGTCAGGAGATATCCGTGGTCTAGTTAAGGAAGTGAGAGTGTAGCTGGTTTAATGAGACATCAGGCGTGACCCTGAGCGTATTTTGACCGGGAATGGGGACTGAGGGCTGTGGGAGAGCAACCTCAAGGTCAGGCAGGGACTAGGATGGCTCAGCTCCGAGGACCGCGTCCTGAACCCAGGGGGTTCCTACCCCTGGGCGGAGACATCCCCTGTAGGTTGAAGGAACAGAGCGGTTTGGAGATAAGGGGCCCTCTGGATTTTGTCAAATCACAGAAAGGGTAGCCTGGGCAGGGCACCCAAGCGTTGGTGTTTGAGGGGTCCTCACTGAACACACGCGATTTTAAACAGAAACCCATTTTCAAGTAATAGACTGAAAGTGAGTGCAAATGCAGTGATTAGATAATACTTCTGTTGTCGTGTGCTGGTGGGAATTTCTTCCTCCTTTGTTTTCATCTCTTTGACAAATACTTATGGAATGCCCCTGATTAGACAAGCCCTAGGTTGGGCCAAGTAAACAAATAATTTAAGTAACTGCAGACAAATGTGATAATAGAAGTCCCAACAGAATCCCTTGGGAAAGGTACAAATCAGGTTTATCAGTTATTTATACTTGGTTTCTTGTCACTGATTAGACAAAAGATAATCTTTTCATAAGTCAAGAAACTTGTTTTCCTTTTAGGCTCTTTTGTGCATCTGTTTCAAATACAATGGAAGAGCTTAGCCTGATTTAGAGAACATCACCTAAATGTCCTCCATACACAAGAGGCAGGGGAACTCGACAAGATTTTTGCCAGAAGGATCCAGTTTTATAAAGGTGTTACCTCCACCGTTTTTACAGCAATGAAACAAATGACATTGACCACCATGTGTGGCAGTGATAAGATGGGTCATTCCAACCAATGCCAGGGTGACCGGTCATTAGGATTTCCGTGGAGGTACTGACTTGTAAAAGAATTCCTCAGTTCCTTTTGACGTTTAAAAAGGTGGTCTGGTGCTTTTTCTTTCCTTTCCCCTTTTTAGTCCAACCTAAATCAATAGCAATGCATTGTCTATAAAATGCAGCTCAGAAGTTATTATGTCATGATGTTGATATAAAATATTCCCAAACAAATATCTGGGGAAAGAGGCTCAGTGGCAATGTGCATTACAAGTAATGTGTGAACACAGTCTCTTTCTGAGGGATCCAGGCAGCGTCTGAGCATTCCAGCAAAACAGCAAACCTGCACGCTAACCAGCCAGTATGATTGGCATGGCTCCCTCATTGTTGTGTGTCATCAACTTATTTCTTTTGGCTACTTTTGCACATTTTTTTCCTCATTAGAAATTTTAGAATTAGCTTATAATGTTCCATAAAGTTCCACAGTGATTTAGATAAGAATTATTTGAATTTGTCTATTAATTTGGGCAAACTTAAATCTTCATGGTGTACCTCTCAATTTACTTAATTCTTCTTTTATGTTCTTTGGTGATATTTTATAGTTTTGTGCACATGGGTCTTATGCATTCGTCTGAAGTGTTTTATGTTTCCTGTAGCTATGGTAAACAAAAAACAAAAATATTTATTTATTTTTGAAAATAAAATATTTTCAGGCAAGTTAATTCTGGTATACAAAAATTATTGTGTGCTGATATTGTATCCATCTGCTTTTCTGAACCTTTTTATTGATCTAATAGATTTTCTTTTTAATCCTCACCTGAGGACACTTTTTTCATTGCTTTTAGAGAGAAGAAGGGAGAGAGAGTAACATCAGTGTGAGAGAGAGACATCTATTGGTTGCCTCACATACGCACCCGGACTGTGGATCAAACCTGCAAACTTTCAATTATGGGACAGGGCTCCAATGAACTGAGCCACACAGGCCAGGGCTGATCTAATATTTTTTTGATCGTTTGTTTGTTTGTTTGCTTGCTGATTCTCTTAAATTTGCT
>PVKM010041229.1:0-13200 GCA_004027735.1 Carollia perspicillata
ACACCGTCAGTCCCAGCCTGACTTAGGAAGATGCCTCCCAGGAAGTATCTGGTGTATAAACTCCCACTCATCTCTTGAAACTCAGCTCAAATGTTCTCTCTTTTCTTCCCCCTGCGCCCACCCTCACCCAGCCAGGGCTGGGTCTCCTCTATGCTGGTCTCCCCCAAGCTCCCTTGTCTCTATGTCCACGCCCTTTGTGTACAAGATAGCACTGCATTACCATGGAAACTTTACCTGCCCATCTCCCCCTCTTGCAGATCCTCAGAGGCAGAGATGGAGGCGAAACCACAATGCACCCTTCTTTCCCCCGTTGGAGTACCTGGCGTGGAGGATATGTTGAATTGTGTTCTGTGGACCTTGATCTGTGCCAAGGACATTGCAAGCTACTTAGTGGGTGCATTTCCTTGCCTAGGCCTCAAAGGCAAAAGTGGGTCTGTGTGCAAGTGAGGCCCAGGAGGTGACAGAGGGACAAGGCAAGCTGACAGGGAAGTGTGTGTGTGTCCTGGTAGGTGGACGGGTATTTGTCATCCCCAGCCCACACACAGAGACAATGGCTTCTGTCCTCGAGAGATTAATTGGCCTGCAGGGGTGGGAAGTGAGCAGCAGCTGGGAGGACGGGGAAGGTGTGGTGAGTGTGTGCCGAAAGCCCCCTGTGGCTGGCTGCAGCCACTCCTTCCCACCCTCCTGTCCTGAGCCCCCTGCTGGCTGGCCTGGGACCCAGGGGCAGGGGGTGATCACTGACCTGAGGCCCGAGGGTCTAGAACAGAGGCCGTGGGGCCTGGGAACGGTCTCCTCTTTGCCCAGGAGCTTCACCCACGGAGGAAGAGAGAGGATGAAGAGGCAGAGACTTGTGCCAGGGATAAGAAGGAACCATCGGCAGGTGGCCCCTTCAGATCTGGTTCAGGCAGGGAAAGGAGGGGCTGGGTCTGACCCAGAGCAGGCGAGCATCTCAAAGGACAGGGTCCAAGGTCACCTTTAGGTAGCCGCAGGCTTTGATATGTCTGTCTCTCTCCCTTACCCCTTATCTCTGAATCAGAAGGCAGGGCCTGGAGAGGGATGAGGAAACGCAGAGAAGGCGAGAGAGCGTTAAGAGAGGTGAACTGGGGGACTGCAAGTATATCCCGACAACAGCTCCCTCTGTCGGGGAAGTTTAGTGGCCCGTGTGCTTTCCTGAGTACGCGGCTGCTGTACAGCCTCACTAGGGAGACAAGTCAGAAACCATTAGCTGATGCTGCAGCAGGGCATCCAAGGAAAACCGGACTGTTCACCTGTCCTTCTGGCCCCTAAAGGGCCCTTGCTGGCTCGTGGGAATGAGGAAGTTGGCAGAGGTAAACCAAGTGGCCCTCAGGTCAGCTCAGAACCCAAGGTAGCCAGCTGTTGGCCAACGTAGTCCATGGTGGTGGGGGTGGTGGCAGGGACGGTGGCTCTGGGAGGAAGCTTGTGTCAGCCCCCTACAGTTGAAGTCAGAGCTTAATCGGGGAGGAGTTAGGCAAGCATCTAACTCAGCAGAAGGGCAGAGAGGAGAGCAAGCATTGTTGAGGAAAGCCCAGCCCTTTAGGGACCACTTGCATGCATACGCACACACGAACAGACCCCCACCGCAGGTGCCCAGCACCGCACAGATGAGGAGGTCACGCACACTCAGCCCCTCCAGCTGTGGCCGGGCCTTGCACAAGCCCCGGCCGCCTCAGGCCCAGGGCTGTCAGCACCGCCTCCTCAAGGCCAGGATAACAAAGAGGTGGTACAAGCAAAGGAAGCAGGTGTGTCCAGTCCCGCCCAGGTGGCTGCTGCCTGGCTGTCCTCCCAGGGCAGGGAGAGGGGACACGTTACCCAACCCACTCAGTGTTACTGTCGAAGTGTTCCTTTGCTTGCACATTTCTCATCTTGCCCCATTGGCTTTTGAGAAACAGGTGGGCCTGACCCGGAGAAGTGAATGATCCTTGACCCCATGTCAAGGTGCTTCCTTGGCTTTTCATCACCTGAATGCAGGTGTGCAAAGGTGCCTTGTGGGTGCCACAGTTGGTTCTTGCTCCACCTCCATTTTTCCACCCTGGTTTTGCCATGGCCAGCGCGCACCCCAGGCGCCCACAACGTCCACCTCTCTGGCGTCTCACCTTCAGGACCCCAGACCTTCTCTGACATCCCTTCAGTGTGGCACAGGGGAGGGACAGGGACCCCTGCCCTTCCTTCCAAGGCCACAGGCAGAGCCATTCCTCAGTCCCTCAGGGCTCCTCCATGGCCCTCCTTACCAGAACTTTGTCATGAAATACTTGGCAAACTGCTAGAAGGGGGGGCATATTGGTAAAGCTCAGAGCCTCCTATGAGAACAAGACATCCCTCCTGTCACCTCCCAGCCTCTGGTGTGGGAAGCACTGGGGAGAGAGGATGTTCTGCCTTCTGAGGCAAGCAGGGAGGAGGCAGACAGGAGGGGAGAAGGGTACCCATTTAGGGGTACCCAAAGGCATCCTGATGCAGGCACCACAGTTTTTCTTTGTCCCCCATCTCTGGTCCCTGTCTCCAGAGCCACATCAACAGACCTGGTGGCTGTCTGTCGGAACAAGGACATCTGCCGGCCACTTAAACCCTTTAGCTCATTGGCTGCATGCCTTCTCTACGCCATCCTGCAGAAATGGCTGTGCTTGCGTCTTTGCCTTTCTCATCCGGGCTCCTGAAGGCAGACTCAGAAGTCTGGAGACTGGCTTGCCTGCTTCTTTCAGAAGAACCCACACGCCCGTCGGTTTGGTAAGACCTGTCCCAGACCTCTGTGGCAGGGGCTCTTCTCTTCTTGTCTTCTTCCTCATGGTATTCCACATCTTCTCCACTCCTTCCTTCTCCTCCTCCTCCTTTTCTCTCTCTCTGTCTCTCTCTCACACACAGATACACGCACACACACACACATACATGCATACCCATGATGGAAACATTTCTCAATGATCACATCTGTATTGGCATTTTTCCTTTCCGAAGTGTTTCCACCCCTATCATCTGCTCATTTTTAATGATTCCAACCCCACTCAAAGGCAAGTACATTTCACCCCACTGGGAGCACTTAGAATAAAAACAGGTGAATCATTCACAGATGCAGTTCATGGATATTTATTACCCACTACCTTGTACAGGAATTATGGCGCGCACTGGCAGCATGATGATGAATGAGGTGGACATCCTTTGCCTTATAATCTACTAAAGAATATGGACATTTAAACAAGGGACTACAGTAAAGTGCAGGATATATAATAACACACAATCAATGTATGATCGTTGAGACCAATAGGATAAATACAAGTTACAAGGCTGGAAGGATGTAATGGGTGCAGAAAGGTAGAAAGGTCCAGAAACTGTGAAGGTCAAGGAGAAGAAGAATGTAGCCCCATTGAGCAGCTAATAATACTGCGGCTTTGTGAGCAAGTGCAAGAGGGGAGGGGTGTGAGGAGGCTGGACAGGTTGCCAGGGGCCGGCTCAGGGAAGCACACTCAGGAGACTGCCATCTGAGGCAGAGGTCACCTTTTATGAAGGTCATTTTAGCTGCAGTGTGCACTGTGGACTGGAGAAGACCAAGACTGCCGGGAGAGAGAGCAGTTAGGGGCCTACGCCTGTAACGCCGGCTGGAGATAGCAGCCGCCCATTTCGGAAGGCCAGTGGGGGCCAGAGAGGCAGAGTCAAAGGAACGGGGTGGCCTCATGCCGGATGAGCATGGAACAGTCTTCAAAATATGTTCAATGAGAAAAGCAAGGACTGTTTTCCTAATACACTGTGCTATGACATGGGTTTTTAAGTCGAATGTATACACACATATGCTTGGATCTGCAGGGAGTAATTTTGGAAGGATAAATAACAAACTATACTATAAGAGAATGTCCCCAGAAGAACACCAGAAGGGCTGGGACAGAGGTAGGAAAGCGTCTGTTCCCCCCGTATACCTTGTGAATTCTTACAATTTTGTGATGTATTATTACTATGAGTTACTTTTCAAAGGAGGTTTGAGGTGATAGAATCCACAAGACTGGAGATTTACTGGAGAGGAGAATTGAGACAGATGTGCAGTTGACGCCTAGGATTCTGGCTTGGGCAACTTTGCCTATCATTTCATTGGAAACATTGGTGGAGGAGCAGGTTTGGTGAGGAAGCAAAGCTGTTCAGTTTGGGACATGCTGAGATTGAGGTGTCTGTAAAATATTCAGGTACGGCTGTCCAATAGGGGGGCATCCAAGTTGTTCAGGCCTGGAACTCAGGAGACAGATCTAATCTGAAGACAAGGGGTTGGGAGTCACCAAGGTGTCCGTGTGAATACAGTCTTTGAAGTGGATGGGCCTGCCCAGGTGGGGAGAAAAACAGAGCCTGTGGACTGAAAATGTCGAAGGGATTGGCAGAAAGGAAACAGAGTGATGGTGCGTGCCAGTGGGCATGCTGAGAAGTGGTTGAGTATAATCTCACGGATGCTGCAGAGACTTCAAGCAAGACTGAGACTTTCGGAGGATTTAGCTGTAGGTAGACAGATAAACCTGATGAGGGTGATATCAGTAGCATGGAGAAGTAAGGTCACATCGAAATGGACTGAGGACTCCGCGGGAGGTCAGCGGACCATGGAGTCTTCCCTTAAGAAGCCTGGCCCTGAAGAAAGAGTGAAGAAGATGGGGCAGTCGTAGCTAAGGTGGAGGGTGTTTGCGATGTGTTGGAAGATGGGAAAGAATAGAGCGTGGTTATTTGCTCACTAGCACCAGAGGAGAGGGAAGGGTGGAAGAGACACAGATGGGAACACTAGAGAAGACAGTGGTAGACACGGATGATGGAAGAGAGAGAAAGAAAACTGGATCCGGAGACAGATGGGAGTTTTGCTGTCCATTGGAGAGAATGTGCTTCCATGGTGGAAAAAATATGAGGGATCCCAGTGACTGAGCACTTTCAGAACCCACGCCCCTGGGAACACGTGTGTGGGAATATGCGCATGCATGCTCACGGGACCCCTCACTGTCCCACACTCTTCTATGCTTTGCATGAGTACCTAGCTGAACCTGTCCCTGGTTTCACAAATCCCACATAGCTCTTTGCTATCGTAGGCCACAGTCCTCTTCAAAGTTGTTATGGCATCTCGGTAAGGGGGATGATGTGCTGGGGTGAGAAGCGAAGGGCTGGAGTCAAGAGGGAGGCTGCCTCTGAGCTCCTGTCATGGACGCTCTGGATGTCCCGGATGCCTCGTTCCTGCTTTCCTTCCTGAAGAAGGATGGCCCCTCTTCTGTTACTGTCATTCACCCCACGACTCAGCACAGGGGCAAATGGAGATGGCGAAACGAGACGGCGGTGGCAACAGACATAGCTGGAAGCTGCTTCCAGGCACAAGGGCGATTAGCTGCTAATGAGCCACCTGACGGACAGACTGGGGATGGTCCCATAAAAGAAATGATTAGAAAGGCAAAATTTACCACATGTATTTAAAAATACACCAGGATGCAAATGAGATACAAACATTTTAGACTCCAAGACTCCAAAAGCAAGAATAAGACAACCCAGAAACAACAACGAAATAGCAGCCCAATCCAAACATGGGCAAAGGACTTCAACAGACATTTCTAAGAAAAAGAAATGTTTTGCAGATGGCCAATAGACACATAAAAAGGAGTTCAATGTCACTAGGCATGAAGGAAAACGCAAATCAAAACCACAATACGGTATCACTTTACCTCCATTAGGAGGCCCACTGACGGAAACAACGGCAAGAACAAAAGTAGCAGGTATTGGTGAGGATGTGGAGAAAATGGAACGCTCATATATTGCTGGAGGAAACGTAAAATAGCACAGCTGCTGTGGAAAAGGGCATGGCAGTTTCTCAAAAGAATTAAGCAAAGGTTACCATAGGATCCGGCAATTCCACTTGTAGGTATAATCGACCAAAAACGGGGACGTAGATGTCTGTACACCAACGTTTGTAACAGTATTATTACTCACAGGAAACAAGAGGTGGAAACGAATGTGCAAAAGTGGATGAACGGATAAATAAAACTTGTATGTGCATACAATTAAATTAGAATGAAAAGGAACGAAATTCTTACACATGCCACGACATGGATGAATCTTGAAAGCATTATGCTAAGTGAAATGCAGCAGACACAATAGAATTAATACTGGATGATTTCCCTTTTATGAGGTGCTGAGAACAGTCAAATTTATAACAGAACGTAGAATATTGGTTATCAGGGACTGTGGGGAGGAGATAATGGGAAGTTAATGTCTAATGGGTACCAGAGTTTCAACTTGAGACAATGAGACTGTTCTATAGATAAATACTGGTAATAGTGGTACTGCGGTGTGACTATAGTTAATGCCATGGAATTGTATATCTAAAAATGATTAAAATGATAAATTGTATGTGCCTATGACCACAATAAACTTAAAAAAAAAAACAAGTATAAAGAGCCTTTCTTCTTGCTGTTGGTTAGTTGCCGTTTGGTTGCTAGGTGGGGAAAGAGTCCTTCAAGGCTACGGGAAAAAGACAAGAGCCGCAGCCAGAGCCCTGTGCCTGGCTCCTCCCACATTACTCTATGAAGCCCGGCTCCTCCCACATGAAGCACTTGGAGCCTGTCTGGCTCCAACTCGTGCTACTTCCTAGTACCTGCAGGGGGCAGACATCATTAGTGTAGCATCCCTACTTCCTCTCTGATGGCCAAGGCCAACTTTGCTAGAAAGGAGACCTTCTTTTCCCAAGATATGGGACTTCCAGAGGATGAGTAGGACAACACAGGCCCATGGCCCATCTCCAGAAATGCTGGAGGCTGAGACATGGCCTGCGAGAATTATTCTGCCCACAGCCTCCCATAATCAACTTCATGGGAGTTAGATACTGGCCTAGGAAAATATCTCTCTGTCTGCCTCCCACCCCAGGCCCCCTGGAGTCATGTCAAGAGTAACAGGGGTCCTAATCATACATAAATATTTTCCTCTCCATCCCCCTCGCCAAGGTCCAGTCCAAGATTCAAGTGTCCCAAGGTATTGCGACGAAGGACCTCCCAGCCCCAGTGGCTGCTGCTGCTGTGGGATGTGGTCCGGGACAGAGAGGGCGTTGGCAGGGTCACAGAGGCTCTGGCTAGAGTCCCACTTTCAAACACAGAGGGACGTTTCTCAGAAAGATGCTCTCGTTCATCCTCCTTGTCTGAGGACTTGAAAGCTTCCACGTAGCGCAGCACTCGCAAAGGGTTTTGGTCATGGAGGCTCTCGATTCTGAGGAGGGGGAAAGGGGAAAGCACCCAGTTGAGGTGGGAAGGCGTGGGCCATGAGGAGAAACCAAGGCAAATGGGCCACATGTAGAAAAATGGACAAGGAAGGAAAGGGAAGTCGGAGGGCTGAGTGGACACAAGGAGAGCAGAGCATCCAGGGTGAAGTGAAGGAAAGGGCACTGGGATGGGGGACCAGCTGGGGTAGGGACCAAAGAGGCCTTGCACGCAGGAATTGAGTGTGTGTGTGTGAGGGTGGGGGAACATGGCTGCATGTGAAACGGAAACAAAGCCAATTAAGAGATAACCGTATCACAAACACGAGGTGCAATTCAGGATGTAAGTAAGGAAAGAGGAGAGGCAGGCTAGAGCTAAGAACAGAGTATGGGGGAAGTTAGCGCCAAGGCAAGGATATGCCAGAAACGGGGGTCAGCAGGGGGCAAGACTAGGACAAGTTGGGTAACCCATGCCCACATGTCCCAGCATGGACACATATATAACATGGGGCCTTTCACGTGTTACTGCCCTGACAGACACACAGCCCGGATCTGCTGGCGTCATTGTTTCTATCCCTCCCCGGCTCCAGCCTCCTCCCTCATACTGGCTAAGAGGCTCACTCTACAGAGTGTAGACTTCCCCTTCGGGTCCGGTGTGGACCTCGAGCATGGAGAGGAGGGTGACAAATGTGCTCCCACAGGATCGCAGACGTTTTCAGTTCATCCGTCTCTGTTGTCACTCACCGTAGGAACCAGCGGTCGCCCAGCCCGTACTGGCACCCACAGATGCCTGAGCGAGGCCACAGGAAGCGAGGCATCTTTCTCTCCAGCATCACCGTGGTGGCCACGACCTGGAGGGAGGAGAGAAGTGGAGGAAGAGCTCATGAAGGACCGTGAGCTTTGGAGAACACTGGTGGCCAGAGACAGAGGAAACCGTGGAATAAGGACACCACGTCGGAGTGAAGGTCACAGTCATTAGCCGCATCCTCGCCTGTGGCAGGTACCAGGCTGTCTGCTTTACTCATTTATCGGAAAAGGAGAGAATACTTTATGAGTACTTTAAATAAAACAGTGACTCCTACATTACTATTCCGATTCATGGAAAATGCGTCACTCCAAAGTAATCTCATTGACTTTTTCAGAGGAAAGCCATAGACCAATGAGCTTGACTTAAATAAAATGATTAAATGGAATCTCTATGGTCCGGACGATGAAGCACGTCGCTAGTGTTCAGGGAATTTGTAGCCAATTAAAGACTCACATCTGAAGAACGAAAAGAATGGGTTAATTCTTGGCAAACTTGGCAGGGCGATTCTAGGGGCATGTCACATGCTCTGTACTTTGCTCATTCATTACTGAGATAAAACATAGAAGGAAAACTTATCAAATATGCCTGTGACATAAAATAGGGAGGGATACGTCATTTGCAAGGTGACAGACACACTGTAAAAATGATCTCACCAGCCTGGAATGCTGGGCAAAAATTAATAACGTAAAATGTAAGGAAACCAAATGTAAGGTTCCTCATCTAATGTTTAAGACGCAAGTACCTGTAAGTACAGGAACACGGTGAGGGAGCGTGGCTTAGTAAGTTGTGTAACAGAGATGCAGGGTTCTAGTTGATCATAAGCTTAATAAGGGCCAATTGTATATTTACCAAAAGACCTAACTCAGTTTTAGGTGCTATTTATAGTACAGTGTCCAAGGCAAGGAAGGGCATGCCCACTCTTCATACCGCATTCCTCCGATTGTATCAGGACCATGCTAGTTTTGAAAGGACCATGATGTATTAGGGCATGAACAGAGGGTGCCTTCGGGATGGACTGGGGCCAGGAGGCTTTACTAATTGAAGGAACTTCCAATCCTTTAAAAAGCCCAATTCTCCACGCTCTATTCTTGCACCCCATGTCCTCCTCCTCACTCCTCTTGACCTTCTCTCCCCGTTTCTTAGTTGCACCAAGTTCCCTCCAACCTCAGGAATCTCAATCTTTCTCTTCCCTTTCCCTGGATAGCTCTTCTCCCTCCTTATTTTAAAAAGGACATGTATCGTTTCCCTTTGGGCCATCTTTCAGCCCCTCTTTCACTTAGAGAATCACGCCTTCTCTACTCTCAGTCCATCGGTTCGAGTAGACTGGCCTGCACACAGTCCTGGTTAGTCAGTCTATCCTCCCCCAGACTCCTCTTCCACCACCACGACCATTATCCAGTCCTTGGCCTTAACCTTCAATTTAAGGATATGCCTATGACTCAGACTTGTGGCAGTGATATGGGACTTAGACTGGGTTCTCTCGGGGAAAGATGCCCCTTCAAAAGCGCATATTTCACAGTGTCAGGAGGTACGCAGAGTACAACATGCATGGTGCCCTTGGCATTGGGCTGGGCAGCACACCTGCTTGTTCCTTTGGGAGTTTAGGGCGTCCCTAAGCCGTGTCACCACCACGGTGGGAGAGACGGCCTTAGAGAAGCCAGACAAAAGAGAGCAGAACAGCACAGCAGAGATAGTGTGTGAAACGGGGGCCTGGGCCCCGGTCAGACAGGCCCAAAGCTAGTTCAGTGCTTCAAACTTCCCGTTCATGAGGACCGGCACAGCTTCCTCCACTGCCTTTTTAACGTCTAATTGAGTTTGATATTCTGTTCTGGAGCCCAGAGTCCCGAAGGATGCAAACCCTACCCTCCACCCCTTTCCCTCATCTCAACTGGCTAATTCTTTCTCGTGTTTAGGGCTCATCTTAAATGTCCTTGTCAGGAAAGTATCTGCTGACTTTCCGGTCAGACGCCTCTGTTGCACCTTGTCCTTAAAACATCTACATCTCCGTGACACTTTTATTACAGTTGTACAGCTTTCTCAGAAGTCATTTGTTTACTGTCTGTCTTCCCAACCAGACTGTACATTCCAGGAGGGTACAGAGTGCACTGGGGTGTTCATGCTCGTATCTCCCAGCTCCTGGACACTTCCCAGCTCACAGCGGGCTCTAAATAATCATTGCTCCCTGAATGAAAAGTCTGCAGGGTTAAACAATAACTGTATGCAAACAACTGAATGGTGCTCATTTGGGAGAGTGTGTTCTGCGTGATACAAGAAGGAAAGACTGGGACCAAAGAATGGAATTGTAGGAAGATAAGTTTCAGCTCAGTGCATGGGCTTTTCCCATTACAACAACAACAACAACAACAACAACAACAACAACAACAACAACAAAAAGAAACACTTAAAATGTGACATAAGCTCTCCTCCTCCCAAACATTGCCCAAATCTATGTGATGATAAGGTCCTAATCAGCATTTAAAATATTAACTGACCCTCTGACCAATAAATGATTATACATGGGGCAGAGAGTCAGCCAGAGGGCACTAAAGACATCACCGACTCTACAATTTTGTTAGTCTATGATGGTATAAATAAACCAGACCACGGAGAAACAGGGCCTTACAGAAGTCAATAGAAGAGAAGGCCCAAATGAAGAACCAGATGTATAAGAAGAACAAGACCATTTCTACTTCTCACTGGACTCTACCACGACTGCTCGATCTACTCTTGCCCTGTGACCAATGCCCTCTGATCTTGGGCATTGATCCTACCCATTGCCACCGTTTTATCCTCTCCATCTATCCAAAGTTACCTCTGTGAAGGTGACAGCCCCGCTGGGTTTTCGGTGACTCTCCTAAGAGTCATCCACCATAACATCACATTCTGATTTTTCTCTCCATCCCCTGCACCTCTGTCAGACAAGCACTGGTGAACTCACCTGAGCCCTCCACAGCTCATCCCGCTCTTGGGCCACCCGCCAGTGAGTGTCGCCCATCATGGCGATGAAGAGGTTGAGCATGAGCAGGGTGGCGATGATGGCGAAGGCAGCGTAGGTGATGCTGTACATGAAGGGCAGGTCCACGTCGTAGTTGGCGGGGCCGTCGATGATGGTGAGGAACAGCTCAAAGGTGCTGAACAGTGCCGTGGGGAAGTCATAGAATTCCCCCAGCTTGCTTGGGTCCTCTGTCTGGAAGATGACATAGAAGGCTGCTCCACCCAAGAAAAGGGAATGGAGAGGAGGAAAAAAGAGTTATCACAATAAGCATGCATTCTACCTCCAACACATATCTCCATACACTTTTGTGTGCATACATAAACTGACACACCCATAAATGTAGATATATTAATGTATATGTATAAATCACATTGTATCTGAAGACCTGGCTATTCCAGAGATGTCCTATCACTCTGGATAATGTTAATTGTGAGTCATTGAGCAAAAAATTACACATACATATAATTTTTTACAGTCTTACCCTTTCATAGCTCAGCTGTTGGTACAGTTTTTTGGTCTACTGCTCTGTGGGATCCCTGTTCAACAGGGAATCCCTAGGACAGGAAGAGTGGCGTTTGTACTGAGTCCTGGTCTGCTAGAGTTGGGATATCTTCACATGTCCTCTAATACACTCCCTTGTCTTACGGATGTACAGTTGCAGACACTGAAGGCTAGATTAGACTCGCTGCCCTCTGCCCTTCCTTCCATTTTCTGCTGTTCCCTGAAAACCTCCTTCTGTTCATTTGCTCACCCCGTCTACCCTGTCCCACCCTTATCCCTCTCCCTGTCTCTGCCCCCCCATTTCCTTGCCGTGATCCTCTCTCTCCCCGCTGGCATTCTCCCACTGCGCCTCAGGCCTCCGGTGAGCCCCTGCCTGCCTCTCTCCTCCCAGTGTCTCTTCACAACTCTCCGCCTGTTTTCCTCGCTCATTCTTCAAGCTTTCCAAACATTGTTTTTTTTGCTATGTCCTTTTGAGAATTCCTTCCCTTTTTCTTTCAACGTTGACCACTCCTAGCAAAAAAGCATGGTATGTGTTTTTGAGTGCTTTATGTTTCTTCTTCTAGAGTATAAAGAGAAGGCTTAAACACTGCTCTGTCTGTTTGCCTACATCATCTTCTGAGATCCACAAGTGGCCAGTCTTTCCTGCTTAATGTCCCTCTCACTCCAAAGCTCTTTTCCTATGTTGTCCTTTAGAGAGCTTTCAGGGCAGTTAGGTAACTGCCTTTGGCTCAGAAATTCAGAGCACATGGGTCTACCCTCTAGGCTAACCTCAGTGACCCTGACTCTGTGGACATCAGCATGCTTTTGGACTCACTTTCCACAGTAGGGGTGGGGGCAGTGAGTGAGAATGGAGAGCATGAGTGAGAGTGACCCATCCAGAGGCTCGGATCCAAGGATCTAGTAGGGGAGGGAGTAGTGCTCTTACCTGAGGCAAATCCCAGAATAACCACAGCCATCAGCCAGCAGAAACGCAGTAGGTCTCCAAAAATCATCTACAGGAAACATAGAAGAGGAGAGACGGTGGGGTGATCCCTTTTCCATCTCAGCAGTTATTGCTAATAGATTAGAAGGTCCCCGTAGCTCCACCAGACCCACTGTGTGCAGCATTTTCCTTTCCGTTCCCTCTCCCTTCCTATGTCTGGGAAGGTCCCATGGCTGAGGCCGGAGGAAGCTTGGGGGCAAGTGCTGACCTTCTGGATCATGATGCTGAAGGGGCCCAGCATCTGGAATCCTCGGGCGAAGTACATGACACTGCACCAGCCCAGCACCAGGGCGAAGGACATGGGCACCGCCTCCCCGTTGGTGTCGGTGAGCCTCATCACCATGGTGACCAGCACTAGGGAGGCAGAAGTGATGCTGGGGGGAGAGTGGGGTGCAGGGAGTGAGAGGAGGGCTGGCCAGAGTCTAGGTCCCCTCCAGCACAGCTGTGACTCGGGGGGCACCCACACGCTCAGGCTTAGTTTTTAATATCTAAAACACACACACAGCGGGGTCAGCTGAGGTTCCAACAATTCTGGCGAGGGAAGGCATGGGGCCGGAAGGCAGGGACACTCACATGATGACGTGGAACGGCCCCCCAAGGACGGTCTGTCCAAAATAGCGAGAGGCACCGACCCTGAAGATGTCTGGGATCTAGGAAGAAGCCAGAAAAAAAAAACCATGGAGAATGCAGTTTGGTCTGGGGCCTCGGCGGGT
>PVKM010041230.1:0-13198 GCA_004027735.1 Carollia perspicillata
TTTATCTTTCTCTGAGTGGCTTATTTCACTTAGCATAATGTTCTCCAGGTCCATCCATACTGTCACAAAGGGTAAAATGTTCTTTTTTATAGCCAAGTAGTATTCCATTGTGTAAATGTCCCATAGTTGTTTTATCCTTTCATCTACTGATGGACACTTGGGCTGCTTCCACATCTTGGTGATTGTAAACAATGCTGCAATGAACACAGAGGTGCTTGTGTTCTTTCAAACTAGTGTTTTAGGTTCCTTCAGGTATATTCCCAGAAGTAAGATAGCTGGATCAGAAGGCAGACCCATTTTTAATATTTTGGGGTATCTCCTTACTGCTTTCCACAGTGGCTGCACCAGTCCACAGTCCCGCCAACAGTGCAGAAGCGTTCCCCTTTCCCCACAGCCTCGCTGGCACTCATTTGTTGATTTATTGATGGTAGCCATTGTGACAGGTGTGAGGCGATACCTCATTGTGGTTTTAATTTGCTTTCCTATGGTGATTAGTGACACTGAGCATCTTCTCATATGTCTATGGGCTATCTGTATGTCCCCTTTGGGTGAGTGTCTATTCATGTCCTTTACTCATTTTTTAATTAGGTTGTTTGTTTTTGAGGGGGTTGAGTTGCATACATTCTTTATAAATTGTGGATGTATCAGTGAATATGTCCTCCCATTCTGTAAGTTGTCTTTTTTATTTTGTTGATGATTTCCTTTGCTGTGTAAAAACTTTTTAGTTTGATGTAATCCCATTTGTTTTTTCCTTTTCTTCCTTGCCTAGGGAGAGATATCTGATAAAATATTGCTATAAGCAATGTCTGAGATTTTGCTGCCTATGTTTCTTCTATGATTTTTATGGTTTCGGCTCTAACATTTAAGTCTTTGATCCATTTTGAATTTATTCTTGTGTGTAGTATAAGAAGGTGGTCTAGTTTCATTTGTCTGCATATCTCTGTCCAATTTTCCCAACACCATTTATTGAATAAACTATCTTTAGCCCATTGCATGTACATGCTTCCTCTGTCTAATATTAACTGACTATAAAGATGTGGGTTTCGTTCTGGGCTCTCTGTTCCATTGATCTATGTGTGTTTTTATGCCAGTACCATGCTGTTTTGATTGCAGGATGGCTGTTGCTATGCAGGGCCTTTTGTGGCTCCATATAAATTTTTGAAATATTTGTTCTAGTTCTATGAAATACATCATTGGAATCTTGATAGGAATTGTGTTGAATCTATAAATTGCTTTGGGTACTTTGGACATTTGAAGTTATAATAAAAGATGTTTTATATTTTTATATTTTTTAAGATTTTATTTATTTACTTTAGAGAGATGGGATGAGAGGGAGAGAGGAAGAGAAATGTCAATGTGAGAGATGTTTCTTTCACAAGACAGAGAGATATCTCTCACCCACAGAGAGAGATATTGACTGGCTGCTTCTTGTGCTGGGGAGCTGGCCCACAACGCAAGCATGTGGCCTGACCAGGAATCGAACTGGTGACCTTTTGGTCTGCAGACTACCATTCAATCCACTGAGCCACACCAGCCAGGGCAAAAGGTATTTTTAAATACTGGCAAGGACATAGTCAACTGGCACTTTGGTTCCCTGCTGGTCACAATTTAGATTGACCAACCCATTTCCTGGTCATAAGACTATCTTAGTCCTCCCAGTTCTTAGATGTAGAAACTTTTCTTGCCTTGGCTAGCCACTAGCTAAAGGATTTCATGTGCAATGCTCCCAATATTGTATGAGATATGACACTCAACATGCTACTTTAAGACCCAGTTTTGCACTGGAAGTAAGAGGACTAGGGACCAGATACAAGCCGGCATGGAACCACCAAGTAAAGAAAGATTGATGGTCACTGAGGAAAAGAAAAATCAAGGAAAGCAAATTAAAACAAAAAACATAAGAAAATTGTAAATGGATTTTAAAAGTCTAATGGTATGAACTGTTGCCATCAAAATCACCAATTTGAAAATGAATTTATTTCATAAGAAATTATGTTTATGGAATAGTCCAATAAATATTAAAATGCATATATCTAGGATGCTTGACTTCATATACCAATTTCTTTTTATCAAAAGCTTGTCCTTCTATCTAGAAAGAAGTGAAGAGAGAAGGAATAAGGTAGGAGATATGGAAAGAAGGAGAAGAGAAAAAATAAGGGACAATGTAGCACAACCAGGAGGACTGTTGCCACCTTGAGGGTGGGCTATCACTCCTGATATTTCTGCAGTCAAATGCTTTTACATCTTTTCTTCCAGAGAGAATTCTAGGATAGGAATATCTGAGATGTATAATTGTAACAACAAGCATATGTTCTGAAATCATAGCTACTCCATGTCATTATTTCACTACACATACAGGACTTTGCATTCAAGGAGAAACATACCTCCAAGGAGCTCAAGGCATTTTATAAAATATAATTCCAGTCAACCACTCTAGTAGGCCTAATAAATCATTGTTAAGACAGCATTCTCAGCAGACACATAGAAATTTATTTAAAAGTCTGATAATAGCTCCATACACTTCTCTTTTCTTGATTTCTCCAAGAAAGTCCTCTTTAAAATATAAGACTGTCAAATAAACTATTTCTGCAGGAAGCCGTGCAAGATTTCTCTTAAAAGCAAAGAGAAAAAGGACCCTCTTTAGACTTCCTATTATTCATTGGTTTTCAGAAATCTTAGATACTGCAAAGTGTTAAATGTCTAAGCAAAACAAGGACCAAAGTTTTTACAACAAAAGCAATTATACCAGATAGTCCCTGTTTGCACCCTCGGGCCCATTTTCTATCCTCTTCACCCTGCTCTGTGCCTAGAAGGCCAACCTCTAGGATGCTGTTCTGGCCCCCTGGCCTCCTGGCCTCCTGTGGGGTTCAACCATGGGAGAAGGGCTGCAATAGGCTGGCAGAGAGTGGGAGCAGAGGGGTCATTTTTCCCCTGTTCCCACTGTGCTGGACCACAGTTTGGGTGTGGCTGCCCTTCCTACAGCCACAACCCCTGTCGGGAGGCTTCAGGAGCAAGTTCAGTTCTTTGGCATTGCATTAGTAGCTTGTTCCTCTCCTTCAGCCCTCAGACTGAAAGTGGCAATGGCTTCTCACTGCTGACAGTGCCTCAGTGTCAGGATCCCTCCTCAACACTGCCCACTCCTCTTTACCTGGGCCATGACTCTGACTGTAAGATGAGTTTGGTGGCTTTGATCTTGTCATCTGAATTGTGCCAAGAGAAAAAGACCCCTACTGTGCCCTGGGGTCAGCTTTCTGAGGTCAGTTTTCTCTTTTCCAAAATGGGAGAAAAGCCTTCTCATTGTGAAGAAATCAACAATGGTGATGTCTACTTGAGACAAAAGGTGTCTGCAATCTTGAAATCCATGTGTGGGCGTGAGCAGTGAGACAGAGAGGGAGAGAAGAGAGAAAGGGAGAGGGGTGGGGAGTTGGGAGGAGTCTCCATGTTCAGAGAGCAGGAAAAGGAGCCACGTATGCAGATGGGGAGGAAGATAGAGGTGGGAAACTCACAAGGACCAGGAGCAAAGCCCTGGAAACCATGATGGCAATCTCACCTGCCGGGAGGGAGGTCTGCAAGTCCCTGCCACATGCTTTGCAGGGGCAGAGACCCTGCAGGAGGTGAGAGCTGAGTCATTCTGAGATATCGCTGGAGAGGATAAGGGAATCACCTAAGGAGAGAGCAGGTAGGGAAAACAAGTGTGGTCAGTCCCCCTTCAGGGACTAACAAACTTGAACTCCACTCAACCTTGTAGTAAACTTGGAGGTGAAGTGTCAAACATCTGTAATTAATGAAATAATTTAATTTAAGTACTAGACCAATCTAATTACAGTATGATCTGTAGTATCCTGAGTCCATCCTTCTTAAGGATGGTCTTATTGCTGGTCTTAATTGCTGATCTCTTTTTAGAACCCAGAGAAGCTACAGTTTTGTATTTTAAATGATTTGATGTCAGGTGGATCTAACCAACCATCTTTTTATTTAGTGGGTGCTCAGGTGGGGAGAGACTCTTCCCAGCCTACTTGGCAGAGTGAGGTGAGGCATACAGAATTGGTCTCAGGATAAAGAGAGTTACACTTTCAGGAAAAGGAGAGAGGGAAACACAGAAAATTGTAAAAGTTTAGAGCAAGAAGAAGCCACAAACAAATGTCTCCTGTGCCGATTTCCTTCACCTGCCATTTGACACATGAGAAAACTGAGGTCCTGAATGAATTAAGGACTTACCCAGTCTTACCAGGCCAGCACTAAACTGTAGCTGCCTATAGTCCTAGAAAGCTCCTGTCCAGACAGGATCACATGTAATTCTCAGGGCCCTCCCTCTGGAGAGATGGCAGCTCTGAGAGAGGGAGCGCCCACACTTCTTCAGTTCACACTGACATGTGTACACATTGTTACCATTTCTTGAGAGTATATCAACAGAAGATATGCCTTTTTTCACCAAGAAGAATCACAGGTTTATTGCAAAATCACCAATAGATCTTCCTTCGGATTTCTACACATAGAGAAATGCCAAAGTCTAGGCTCAAACCTGGCCCCATTTTTGAGGCCACTTAGTCTACTTGTTTGCTTGTAAGCACTTTGGCTGGTGGACTAGAGATTGCTCTGTGAATCAAGATGACATTTCATGGAACACATTCACAGAAACAGGTTCCAAAATAGCCATTCAAAAGGGAAGCCATTATCACTGGAATGTTTACAAATCAATTTCCCCTCAGTCACTTTCCTGGACCTCCCTTGCCATCTGTGGCACTTCGGTGCAGACGCCCTTGTCCCTGACTTTTTCAAGAGACAGCATTGGCTCCATGTGTTCTGACTGCATGGTGGGACAGAGAGGGAAAATAGATAGATTGAGCTATTCATACAGGATATAATACGTTCTAACTGATAGCACTTATGCTAGAGATTCCTGAGGTTTCCTCAAATGGGAAAAACCATTTTAAAGAGAGATACAACTCTTTATACTCATCAACTGTGAAGGGGGTCTGAAATCTATAAATACTAATGGTTACAATGCCAACAATTGGTTGCATGAACCAGGTGTCTATCAGGCCCAGAAAATCAAGGCAACAATAGGGAAAGAATAGGTCATACTGATGGAGTCTAGGATCAGATATCCAGGTAGACCCTTGGGATTGGATAAAGGCCAGGATCTGAGAAGAATGAGGCCATGGAGCAGAGACGTGAGTTCAGGGGTAGATTTCAAATGTAGAAATATGCTCAGAGGAATAAAGGAAGAAAGATTGTAATAGGGAAAATCCCAAACTAAGTGAAAGGATTTGTAAGTGAAAGGATTCAATCTTCAGCACTCAACTGAAGATTGAATAGCGAAAATCCCAAACTAAGAATCCAAGATCTGTCTTTCTAAGTCAGCATAGTCAGGGACTGTTGAAAGCGTAAGAGGATTTGGGGTAACTTCCTAGAAAGATAGTAACAGATGAAGAAAAGTGTTCTAAGAAGGCTCTATGCTTCGCGCCTTTCTGGAAAGGGGAGACACTGATGCATTTCCTACCTTAGGCTTTCTCTGACTACTTTGGTGAGCCTAGGTTGTTCGAAAAGGTATCAGCTACCTGATTGCATAGATTAGGAAACCAAGATCAATGTGGCAAAGTAATTTACTTGGGGCCAGCCAGCTAAGGAACAGCTTCTCTTGAAATAGAATGATGGTCTTCTAATAGCTATGAAGCACAGGAACCCAAGAAAATAAGTTTTTTAAAAAAGTTCCTGATTCTGTTGCTTCTGTTAACTCCATCTCCCTGATTTCCTCAGTTGTAAAGCGGATTTAATAACAGCTATATATAGGATTATTGTAAGAATTAGATTAGGTAAAGTAATATATGTACAAGCTATAAAGCAGTGTGTTATACAAATACAACATGCGACCATGTCTACATCATTGCCTTACTTTTTCAGAAGTCTTCAGTGAAAAAAACTAAACAGTTTCAACCTGTCATAAAACTTTCAGGTAGTTGATAACTCCAGGAATTGCCACTCATGCCATCAATTTCCAAACAATTTCTTTCCTCCCACACAAAAGAGAACAGAACATCACAGGACATACTGACTACCTACCATGTGTAGCTCCATCAGGTGCTACATGAACTCAGGCATTTGTCTGACTAACATCATGAATGATATCCTTATTATGAACAGCCCTATGGCCCCGGCAGAAAACTGAATGACAACAATATAGCATTTATCTCAACCTGAAATTTGACCCCAAAAGTGTCTGGACATCTCTCAGAGTGGCGAGGATCAGTTTTTTCAGACCTCCTCGGGCTCTGATTAGTAATTCCCATGAATGCTCATTAGACAGTGATCTAAGATATAGCTCATACACACAGCAGGGTATCTGTCAAGTTGCTAAGGGCTTAAACAGGGGATCTCAGTACTTCATAAATCTAAAGCTTAACAGGTTCTTCTTTTTTTTTTTACATTTTCCCCAAGCCACAACATCACCACCATCACTATTGATCACAGGCATCATATTGTGCTTTCTTTTGTATGGGGAGCTTACACGTTTCTAGCCATCAAGGAGCAAAAAGCAAAGTGTGGTTTTGGTGTATTTCCCACTTTTTATAGCAAAATGGCTTTATTACTAGCTTGAAGATCTAAAAATCAGCTTGTCTAAATCCACTAACCTCCCCTCCTGGCTTAGTAGAATGGAGTAATCTCAATAATAAGCACTCAAAAAAATTTTAAAGGTCAAAGAAATAATTGAATTCCATGCACAAAAATGGAAAAGATAGAAGTTAGAGTAGGTGTCCATCCACAATTGACCCTGGGTTGGGGGACACTGTGGTCCAAGTATTTCTTGTCTCACATATCAGAAATGGAGGTGATGGTTATCACTCTCTGAACTGTGATTTTATGGCTGTACACCTCCCCCCATATTTTAGGCTGCTGATTCCCAAGTGAAGCCATGAGGGGTCCACCTGTTTCCCCTCACTGTCACATGAGCAAGCGGGACCCTGACTTATCCTCTCATTGTGCTCCTGCTCCTACCCCCTGCTCCTACTTTGTCTCTCGCTGGGTATTTTCTTTCTAAGTCTCAGTCAGCCGGTAGACCAATCAGTACTGACTCCACTGCTCTTTCTTAACTCAAGAGACAGATTGCTTCTAGTCACACCACTAAGGAGGACATATCCCTGGTGAGGTCTTACAAACCACTATAAAATTATCTCTAATTTATTGTACATTTTAAACCACAACAGACTTGGAATATAACCTTAAGCATAAGCAACATAACTTTTAATTATCTTCTGAGGGAAAATAATCCTAACAATGATGTGCAGAAATTTTTCCTACACAGGCTGGGATATGCTTTCCTTCTTCCCATCGACCCCCCTTCTGCAAGATAATAACAAGTGGAATTGTAGAAAACCCTCTAAGCAGAAGGAAAATATGTCAGGCATCACTCTTGCCTTAACCAAAAGCAAAATAAAAATTAAAAACAATGCACTGAATTAGCCAAATTCTTATTTTGGCAAACGGGTCTGTGTTCATCAGAGCATGACTACAAATGTCCAGAGGATGCAGGGAAGCTGCAGTGTCTCAGACTGAGCCCTTCACAAGGGCACCCACCTGAGGGCCAAGGGGGTGTCCAACTTAAGCCCAGAAAAGATGTCTCTTTAAATTCACCCGAAGACCCATCCACTGGCAAAACCTTACGTCTACAGGGCTGCCATGTTGTCCTCATGTAGGACCTAGAGAGTATGTTACCTGATAGGATGAGAGGGTCCTAAACTCCATGCCTGACATGGTTCTGCTCAGCTCAGCCACCTTCTCTGATCAGTTTCTACTGAAGAAGAGGAGGAGGAGGGCAGGAAGAAGAAAGAAGAGGGGATAGCATTTTTGCTCAAAACTAATAGCCATCAGGTCCAGCTGCATGCAGCCCACCCTGGCCAGTTTCTTGGAATGTGTCATCTTGGCCTTGGCAAGCCAATCACCAGCATTGTATCTGTCTCTAACCAGAGACTGAATGGGATGCAGCTGCTCAGGCTGCCAGTATCCAAGCCCAGTGAACCAGTTCTGTGCCCTCCCCCACTACCTCACTGGATACCCGGGAACATGCACAGCCCTCCCTGCTTCCCTGTATGTAGATCCAGTGCAGAAGCTCAACTAGGCTCATGGAAAAATTCTATCAAGAGGGAAGGCAGAAAGCCTCTGATGGGTACAGTACAGTTCCCTGTTCACAGGAGGAATTTTTATACTTGTACTCACTACTCTGTTTTCAGAGAGTGACATGAAATGTGAACATGTTAGTTGGGTCTACAAAGTCCTTCCTGATCCGTCACTTCTCACGTTAATGACTCATCAGGCCCGAGAATTAACATTTCCTGTGCATCACTGCACCCTGACAGCACTCAACTGCTCCTCATTCAAGCTGTCCTCACTGTCAAGGGTCAACACCCACATTCTACTCTGACGCCTCCTCTACCTGATCCCCTGGCAATACATATCTCCATCACTGCATCGTTCACATTGTATTATGATAACTGATCTACTGAAGCTATTAGCAACTTAGGGGAAAGCACCGTGCCTTATTCAACTCTGAATTCCTGGCACTTAGCACAATGCCTGGCACCTGCCAGTACTCCACCAGTGCTGTTTGAATGAATGACTGAATTGAATGAGTGACTGTGGCAGTGATATCAGTGAGCATAATTTAGTTCTGAGGAAAATTAAATGAGAAGAACAAGATAGTTGCTACAGGGAAATTTGGAATGGAGAATGTAGTTTTCCTTTCTACCATCCTTAATGTCTTTTCTTTTTCTTTCATTTTTTTAATTTTCTTTTTTTCCATTTTTTCTGATTTTATTTTAAGGAATGCTAAACTTATAGAGTAAGTCCCTTTAAGCTTAAGGAAGGAAAGTCAATATAAGTCAAGATACAGGATACCACGGATAAAGTTTAGGGGGACAGATGTGAAGTTGAGGGAAATCACATAAATAATCTCACTTTTTTATGAAAACAAAAGGAAAGTCTGCAGATAATGAGGGGAGTCCTCAGATGGGGCAGCAAACTAATAAGACTATGAATTGATTGTCTAGATGATAGAACAGGTCAAGTGTTCAGCAACCCAGGAAAGGCTGAGTACATAAGGAAAATAAGTCAAGAGGGGGCTGATAGACTGGACAAAGTAGGAAGACCAGGAGCTAGACGTCCAGGAAACAGAAGTGGGTATTGTGAAAAAGAGCAGATCAGACACCTAGGAGGCTAGGAGACTGTGCTCAGGCCTCTGACGTAAAGTGGTTCCAAATGATCCTGAGGAAAATGTGCTGAAGGAAAAGAGGGACATACGTCCACTAAATGAGTGGCCCAGACATGCTTTTATGCCACTCAAGTACCCTCTCGGTACCTGTCCAAATCTCAGTGGAACAAAATGGGAGCAGCATGGGAGCATGGGAATGTGTTGTGAGGGGCTGCTCTATCCTGAAACAGCACGATGCATAGTTGGCAACAGGGGAAGACGTGCGAGGCCAGGGAAGGGGAGTGAGTGAGTGTGGGAACCCACACCAGTGACCACTTGATAGCAGCCCAAGATCTTCCCCTTTGACACAGGAATAAACAAAGCTCACTTTTTGGAGCCTAACAATTCGGTTGAAGTATGGCAAACCACGTTTAAAAATGCCATCTATTTTCAACTAAATTGATAACTCTGGAATGAAACATACTGCTGGGAAAACATTCTCAAAGATAAACACTTCAGTTCCGGGGGGGCTCCTTCCTCATCTTGATTGTCTCTTTAGCATGTAGGGTCTCAGCTAACTTGGCCTGAACTTCTGTTTACAGCAGCACCTGGTTTTATAGATGAGGAACTAACACCTAGAGGAAGTAATTTGTTCAAGATCACAGAGCAGGTGAGTAGCAGAATGCGCGTTGGGACCCTGAGCGCCCCACCACTAATTCAGTCCTTTTTCCACTACATTGCGATACCCTGGGGGGTGGAGGGAAGGATTCGATTCTGCAGAAGTGGCTTTTCTCCCAAGTAACTGAACAGCAATGTCTTCTGTTACTACTAGACAGAAAGACTGTTCATATATTTCCTTCCATTTATTATCTTTTCCCCTGTGAACTTACTCAGGTCATTATCTTCCAGGTCACATACTGATACGTAGCAAAATATGGTGGGTATACCTTTATTCTGACAGCATGTTCCGTAGAGGACAGTTTACATACTTACAACAGCCAGATGGCCTCAGTTTGGGGGAACGGTTTTATCTCCAGTATTCAAACATTATATCCTCGCATTTCGTATCTATTTCCATGGAACTATTTTCTCTCCTTAATGATTTCTTGTTAAAACGATTGCTAAGAGGGTTTAAGTTTATATGTTCACAAGATTTTCAAGTAAACCACTCCACAAATCAGGGAAATGATCTGTCGTTAGACAATGCGTTCAATTTTGTGGTTTGGGAGAAACGATAAAAAACATCACCCAATCCTGTTTGCTCCTCTCCCTTCAAATTAACTTTAAACCTACCCATCAGAAATTAATCATTGTGTTCCCCAAATCTGACAAAGAATAAAACACTGTGAGATGGAAGTTTCCAAAGGAACAGTGATTGTTGTATATTTCAGCTTCTGCGGTACTTTCATGGCAGCAGGGAGACCAAGGCAGAACCCCGTAACAGCTCACCTTGGTGTCACAAAACGCTCCCCAGAATCGAGGCTCCCAAAGCTGGCAGCTCCAGGGGGTTCCTCAGGTGTTTATAATTGTGCTGATCAACAGACATACCACGTTTCTCAGTACTCTTCTTGTTAACAGCTCCTGCAGCAATTAAGATTAGGTAAAGCTACCCAAAACGGGGTGGGGTGGGGGGAATCCCACGATATAACAGTACTTTCAAATATAAAACGAATAGTATTTTGAACAAAATAACAGTGGTTCTAACCACAAACAGTAATTTTTAACTATATTACAGAAAGAACTGAGTGTTAAGAGCAGATTAGCAAGCAGAAAAATCAGCCAAGTATACAAGATTTAACTAACACAATTAACATAAATGACCTGACAGAACTGTCCCCAGTGCCTGAAATACACACATTTGTGATAAATGTCAATGAACTCTTTGCTAAATTGTCCCTATGCTAATCTGTGAAGCAAGCAGCAACATGTCAAAGGTGGAAACCATGTAGTGTATATTCTCTCACCACAGTTATAAAATTGAGGTAGAAATCAATAATAAAGCAGGAAGAGACGACCCCTAAATTTTTGGAAATTAAGTGATATACTGCCAAAAAGTTCATGAATCAACATATGACAAAAACAATCATAAAATTATTTTGAAATAGTTGATACTGAAAATTGCAAAATGTAAAAACTTGTAGGATGCCAACTTTTAGAACTTTAATTGCATAATTGGAAAGGACACAAAGCTCAAATTCAATAATATAAGCATCCCTCTCCAAAAGTTAGAGAAGGGATAGGAAATTAAATCCAAAAATAGTAGAGGAGAAAAACAATACAGATAATAGCAAAAATTAATCAAATATAAAACAAAAAGAGTAAAAAATAAACAAAGCCAAAATATGATTCTTTAAAAAAACTAATACAACAGATAAACACTTGGCAAGACTGAGCAATAAAAGAAGAGAGAGGAAACACAACCGATATGAAAGTGAAACATGGCTCAGAATTATAGTTTGGGCAGAAATCACAGAGATCAAAAGATAGTAAAAATAATTTCATGCAAAAAATTTTGAAAATTTAGAAGAAATGGACAAATTCCTAGGAAAACACAACTTGGTATAGGAAAAAACAAAATGTCTCAATGATCCTATATCTATTTAAAAAATGAATTGATAATTTAAAAGATTCTTAAAAATATACCTTAAAAGAAAATTTCAGGATATGATGGCTTCATTGGTGAATTTTTTTCAAACACTTAAGGAAGAAATAAATAAAAATAATCTTATACAAATTCTTTAAGAGGCTAATGCAAGAGGGAACACTTTCCAACTCATTTCATGAGGCCAATATAACCTTGATACCAAATACTAACAAGGGAATTACAGCACAGTCATGCATCACTGAACAGTTGGATTATGTTGAGAAATGCATGGTTAAACAATTTTGTGGTGTGAACATCACAGAGTACTTACACAAACTTAGGTGCTATAGACTACCACTGTAATTGTATGCACTACATTTCTACGTGTCTGGAAGTGCTACAGGCTTGTTCACACCGGTGCCACTACAAATGCATGAGTGATGTATTGTACTATGACATTACAACAACTGTAATGTCACTAGGCAATATGATTTTTCAGCTCCATTATAATCTTATAGGGTCATTATCATATCTGCAGTCTATCATTGACCAAAATGTCTTTATGCACCACATAAATGTAGAGGAAACGAGAGCCATCATACTCTAAGACATAAGATGGAAAATTCTGAACAAAATAGCAATCCACATTCAACAATACATGAACATATATAACCATACACACACACATACACACGCAGTTATACTTACAATAGGAATACAAAATTGACCTAACTTCCAAAAACAAACCAAAGCTTCACAAATGCTTCTGAGACAACTGAATATCCACCCACACTATACACAAATTTCAACTGCAAGTAGATTATAGACCTAAATGTAAGAGCTAAAAATAAAAAACTCTTGGAAGACAACATAGTAGTAAATCTTTGTGAAACTTGCCATTGGTTTCTTTGATATCAAATGAAAGTATAAGTGAAAAGAGAAAAATCTGACAATTTGAACTACATCAAAAACTTAAACTTTTGTCAGGTAAACTATACCATCAAGAAAGTTAAGACAGAGTTCTGATCAAGATGGCCCTGTAGGTAAACACAGTACTTGGAATCTCCCACAACCACATCAAAATTACAACTAAATTATAGAACAAGTATCATTCAGAATGCCTGAAACCCAGTTAAACAGAAGTCCTACAATAAGGACATACAGAAGAAGCCGCATCCAGACTGGTAGGAGGGGCAGAGGTGCAGAATAGGCTCCCCCCACACCTACGTGTGGCAGCGAAAAATCAGGAGGGTGGGTACCTTGGCAGTAAAGCAACAGTTCCCAGCCCCACTTCAGAACCCCAGCCCAGAGTTCAGATGAGGAAGAAAAGTCCCTATAACTATGGCTATAAAATGCAAAGGACATTGTGGCTGAGACAGGGCTGCTGGAGTCCCAGGCATTTCTCTTCAAGGGCCCATACATGGACTTAG
>PVKM010041231.1:0-13208 GCA_004027735.1 Carollia perspicillata
GGGACTAGGAATCGAACCACAGTTGTTTGTTTCGCAGGCCTGCGCTCAATCCACTGAGCTACACCAGCCAGGGTGGCATATGCTTTTATTGATTTGAGAGAGGGAGAGAGAGAGAAACATTGATGTAAGAGAGATGCCAATCAGTTGTATTCCCGTATGCACCCAGACCAGGATCAAACCTGTAATCTTTTGGTGTACTGGACAGTGTTCCAACCAACTGAGCCACCTGGCCAGGGCTGTACATTTCTTTTTAAAGAAAAAGTAAACAAAAGTCTTATATTCACAGATAATTTGCTCAGACCATTGAACATGAATCCTGCTTTTTCTGACATGATTATGATAGCCTCTGAAGTGTTTAAAGTATTTCATGTGCCATTTTATAAACATGGTTTGACACAAATGTTTACTTTGTAATGTTCAAAGAGGAACCCTAAGCCTCTTTAAAAATAAAAGTCTCCTGCCCTGACTGATGTAACTCAGTAGATTGAGCACGGGCCTGTGAACCAGAGGATCTCGGTTCAATTCCCAGTCAGGGCACATGCCTGGGTTGCAGGCCATTTCCCAGCAGGGGACTCATGAGAGGCAACCACACATTGATATTTCTCTCCCTCTCTCCTTCCCTTCCCCTCTAAAGATAAATAAATAAAATATTTAAAAAATAAAATAAAAGGCTCCTTTGCATGAGCCTTAGTCCCCATTTCTCAAACTTATTGCAGATGGCCCTGATATTTCTTACATACATACATACATATTTCTTATGTATTAAATGTATTCACAAGAGTTAAGTGATGTACCACACTTGTTTTCCCATTTCCTTTTGGGCAATGGTTATAAAGCATCGTTTCCTGCGTCTACTCTGTCCCCTGTCATCACTTATCTCCCCTGGTCCCACTTGGAACATTAAAACTCCCTCTTTCTGAGAGCGGGTCTGTAATCAGCCTATTCTCAACCCCATGGTTCCACTGTTGGAAGGTGGGACTGGGAGTAAAACCACATCAAGGAGAATTGCTCTTTCAAGGAAGCTCACTTCCCAAGGGCTCTGTCTGTGCCGGAGTGTTACACAGTAATCAGAAATGCTGTGCCCCAGAGGACTCATCCCATAGTACCAATCCGTCACTGGGCCTTGGTTTTGCTTGTTTTTAAATAGAGACATAAAACTTGTCCTGCCCCCTCACCGAAGATCCAATGAAGAAGGACAGATGAAAGCACTGTGGAAACCACAAGACATTAGCACATGTAACAGCCACAGAGGATAAGCACCTACTAGGAATTGGGAATAGTACTAGATGCTTTTTATTCATGATGGGGTCACTTTTAAAACTCAGAACAACCCTGCAAGGTTGGAATTGTGCCTAATACCTTAATAAGGAAACCAAGGTGCAAACAGTTGCCATGAAAAAGTTCAGCAGCACCATCAAGTCAGTTCAGGTTCAAAGCTCAGACTCCACTAAAATCCTTTTCCAAATAGAAGCTCTTATTTTCCTCTGTAAGCAAAATGAAGATAAGAGCTGTGTTTAAGTTCTTAACCAACAGTGATGGGATGGCAGTGATTCACCGCCTCAGCACGGCTGGCTGGGAAGCACACCAGCTCTCCACGACTTGTGGGTGCATTTTAGAGCAGCCCCAGAGGCCTGGAAAAGCCGTGGGCTCTGTGCAGTTTGGTGAATTTTGCTGCCTAATGTAACAGAGAATAATTAAAGTGTTTAAGATACGAGGGTAGACCTGGCTGGTGTAGCTCAGTGGATTGAGCATGGGCCTGCGAACCAAAAGCTTGCTGGTTCAATTCCCAGAGCACATGCCTGGGTTGCAGACCAGGTCCCCAGTACAGAGCATGTGAGAGGCCACCGCACATTGATGTTTCTCTCCCTCTCTTTCTCCTTCTCTTCCCCTCTCTTTAAAAATAAATAAATAAAATCTTGAAAAAAAAGACGAGAGGGTAGTATGATCTTGCATTCCAAATATAGGCAGAGATAATGGAATATACTGTACCAGAAGTTCTAGCTTCCTCAAATTATCAAGTAGACGCACAAATGACAAGTGACATAGAACAACGCAAGGACTTGCTGGCTCTTTGAAAACTGCTAAGCGACAACAAAAAAAATGTTTTAAAGGAATGCAGAAATGTCCTTTTCCATAGGGACTCACATGTCTTCTTTAGGTTTTGAGAACCATTCGATATATAATCTGAATATAGCCATATGTTTTACTCTGGGAAAATCCGGGAGCTTTATGTTCCGGCTCCAAAATGGCCTGGTTGCCCTCAGCTCCTGCACAGCTGTCACCTGAGGGCCTCCCTTCAGCAGCACCCTGGGGGGCCCTTCTCCCACCCCCACCCCCATAAGATCTCCTGCTTCTGGAGCTCACTTTTCTTTTGAGTAGCCTCCTTTCGGTAGAAGCACAGCCTTCCATAAGCTGCCTGAGAGAGAACACCTGTGGAGCAAATGTTTCCAGAACTTGCATATCTGAAAGTGCCTTTTTACCCCTCTCATAACTCTTCTTTAGTTTGGGTCCAAAATTCTAGTTTGGAAATTATTTCCCCTTGGAATTTTGTCTTCTAACTTACAATGTTCCTGTTCAGAAATCAGGAGCATGGGGCTGGGTGAAGGTGAGTGAGCAAAGGGAGAAAAGGCAGGGACCACTGTAACAGCATGAACAAATTTTTTTTTAAAGAGGAAGAAATCAGGAGCGCTCTGATTCTTAGTCCTTTACATGAGACTTCTGGAAATCTTTGGGTTCTAAAATTTCACATTGATGAGCCAGGTTTGTTTAATTCTTTCCCACTTATTTTGCTGAGCATTCAACACGTGTTCTTTATTTCTGAGACATTGTTTTAAAATTATTTTGTTGGTAATTTCCCCCACTTCATTTTCTCCGTGCTATCTTTCCCAAATTCCTAAAATTCAGATGTGAGACCTTCTGGGTTGATATTCTAATTTCCATATGTCTACTCTCATATTTTTAATCTCTTTGTCTTTTTTTGTTCTATTCCCTGGTGTATTTCTTTAAGCTCCTCTATTGAATTTCGCATTTTTGAGCTAATATTTATTTCTAAGATATTTCTTTTGTTTCTGAATGTTCCTTTTATAGAGCATCACGCAATTTCTTCTCCTGTCTCCAAAGACATTGCCTGGAGGGGTTTGATTAAATATTTTCTTCTGCTCCCTGTATTGTCGTGGTCTCCTGGTCTTTCTCTTGTGGCAGCCTGCTGTTACAAAAATGGTATCAGGCGTGATGATTCCAACTTTGCAGGGCTGTTCTAGAGATGGGCCCTGTGTTACTTTTTCACAGCGGGCTGAAAACCCACCAGCCCTAAACTCAGATTCATACACCCTGTTGTTTTAAATATAGCACCAACAAGCATATTTTTAGCCAGTTAGAGCTGCCTACTTTGCAAAGCTGCCCCTATCAGCTAGCCATAAATAAAGCAAACCCTGGAGCTATAAAAAAAAAAAAAAACAAATCTCTGCAGCTCTTCACGGTTCTCTGACCCAGAAACTCCCAGTTGCTGAGTGAAGTCACCTAGACACACAGGTCCCCGGGTCTCGGATTCCCCACTCTCCTGGGAGCTCCCTTGCCCTATTCCCATTCTGGGCACTGCAGCTGTCTCTGTAAGGTCCCTTAGTGCAATCCTGTCCAAAATCCACCCAAAAAAGTTCATTATACAGTACTGCCATGCTCTGGTCTTATCTCTTCCTCCCTCCATCAGCTCCTAAATCCTCAGCCTCACCATACCTACCTATAAAATAGGGTTTTCCCCAAACATCTTGGCTGTCTATTCACATGGACAGAATCTGTGTGGGACTCACACAGTGACCAGGGACCGCTGGGAGGCTCCCTGGAAGGCCCGGATGTGGGCAGGCCTTGTCCACCATGAGCTACCCATGGACAATTTTGTGGGAACTGGACCCTAACTGTCAGTGTCTAGATCTTGTCTCTTAGTTTCTACAGGGGAAAACCCTCCAGTCTCCCTCCCAAGGAACCCCGGGCCTGGCTGCCAGTGCTCTGGATGCTGGGGGAGGAAAGGACTTGACCCTAGAAGGGTGGCTGAGGAGGACCAATTCAGGCACAGTGAGTCAGAGAGCCCACACCGTCAGGCTGCCAAGCAGCCCAGCTGGATCTCTACACCTGGCACAGCTGAGGTGTGGGTACTTAACAGAAAACAGGGGACTAAATAAATATCTACTTCTGGAATGGGGAGACCCTCCCACAGGCCCTGCTCAGGCACATGCTGTTTCCTACAATAAGAGACGGCAAACTTTTCCTTAAAGGACAGATGGTAAATATTTGGGGCTTTGGAGTCCACATGGTTGATGTCGCAACTACCTGATTGTGTCATTGCAGCACAAAAGCGACCACAGACTCTATGTAAATAAAGGAGTGTGGCTGCGTTCCAAAATCACACTACTTATGGAGGCCAAAATCTGACATGAATATAATTTTCAAAGGCCATGAACGTGTCTTTAAAAAATATCTTCCAACTATCGAAAACCGTAGAACTCTTAGATCATTGGCTATACCAAACAAGTAGCAAGCTGCCTTTGTCCCAGTGGCAGAAGTTTGCTAATCCCTGCATTAGACTATTGTCGTCGAGAGTTCATTGTTCAAGGCCTCTGACCCTTCCTTATTCTTCCCCTTAGCTGTGCCTCCTGGTGCTAGTTTCTGTCTGCAGGGGTAAGGGTTACTGGTTGTGTCTCCCTCACGCAACCTCCAGGATGTGCGGTGGAAATTTAGACATTTATGGGTTGCCTTGGAATGGAAAAGGTGGTAACAGTGATTCCAGGAGCCCCTGCCAAGCTCTCCCCCCGGGGTGGAACAAGTTGTTGATTGTTCTCCGTCCCTGGGTTTCAACCAAGGTGATCAATGTGTGCAGTGGGAGGAGGTCTCTGGGAAAGGTGGAAGCCTGGACTCCCAGGCCTTGAGCTTATCTGAGTCAGAACGTCTGTCTCCTGCAATAAAGGTTGTTCTAAGTAGGCCAGCACCTGTGTAGTCTCAGCTTTCAAATCATCAAAGAAAGAAGTGCCACCTTCTTAGCTGCAGGGACAAAGTTGGGGGGGGGTGTTGGCAGAAGAATGAGCTGCTTCTGCCACTGACTAATGTGTATTCTGGGGGCAAATCAGTTCTCCTTGCTAAAACCTTCATCTTTTAATCTCTAAAATGTGGATCCCTACCTCACTGGGTAGTTATATGGATTAATAAAATAAGATATCTAAAGTCCGTGTCACAGTCAGGGAGCTCAACAAATGCAGATAATATGATTCTAATTTATGTAGACAGGAAACCCATTAGAGCCTAAGTCATCATCCAAAGGGCACACAACTCATTAGGGGTGGGGGCGGGAGTATAATTTGCTTTCTTGTCTCTTCAGCTGGCATCCTTTCTTCCACCCTGCACTGCTTGAAGAGGAGGCCTTAGTTCTTTCTTTTTTAAAAAAACCACACCTGAAATGCTAAAGTAGAGAAGGTGTCAGGGCTGCAGGGTATCAGCTCGATTCCCCTCTTTCTCACACCTTCCTTGGTTTCTGCCACAGGTGACAGCCGCTCTCTCCCCTCACAGTCAGACACTGGGTGACGCTAGCCTCCACGTCACGTGGCACAGGGGGTAATGGTGGGCACCCTTCATTTGTCACCTTCCTTAGCCCCACCCCCCACCCCCGCAGTGTTCACCTCCCCGCCTTCCTGACGCTGGCTCCCTTCCTCTGGGCTGGGCCGCTCCGCCTGGATGGTCACAAAGATTCTTTGTAATGTGTTTACATGAAGAAGAGGGAGAGCAGGGGCCTGGCTGTACTCAAACCACATGGCCCCCGGCCCTGTTTACATAGAGAAGAAGCCAAGACAGATGACCCTGTTGCTTGGGGCCCAGATTAAAAACATAACCCGAGTCCAGAGCCCGCGGCTTGTTTCTGGGTTACACCACACAGAAGCAGCACGGAGGCCCCTCTTTACCCAGGGAGGCCTGTTTGCTAGGCTGGGTGAGTGATGTTTGCACAGGGAGGGAGGTAGCAGCGGCCATCTGGCTGTTCTCTGGCTGAGCAGGGGAGCACTTACAGGTCAGGCCCTGGTTCGTTCCAGGGCCCATGGGAAGGCAGCCCCCTGAAAACAGTCTCTGAAATGCTCACCTCTTCTTTGAGAGGGAATATGGACAATTTGGGAAAAATTCTTAAACCAGCGCTATTTTTCCCCTTTAATTTATTCCCCAAACCAAATAAATCTCCTAGGATCTCCTCCCCAGTTGTTGTTGTTGTTGTTGTTGTTGTTGTTTTGTCTGTTTGGTTGGTTTTTTGTTTTTGCAAGGTGGAAAGTAATATGTTTTTTTGACATTTAAAGAATGTGATGTTTGGCACCTATAAAGTACTTTGCAGCTCACCAGGCATTATCATACCCACCACTTCATAGGATCCTCAAGACAGCGGGGCAGGCAGTTGTGGCCAGCATCCTCCCTGTTTCACAGAAGAGGCGCTGACACTTAAAGAAGCCAAGTTGTACAAAACCGCACGTCCAAGAAGAGGACTCACAGCAGAGGCTGATGACCGTAGACTGCGTGCTCTTTCTGCTGCCTCCCCCTGCCTCCCCATTTAGCTGAAAAGTGAGGTGCACAAAGAGCTTATTCCAACATGTAACCACCTTGCAGGTGGTTCCCACAAGACAACCTTGCATCTCGGGGACATGGTGGAAGCCAAGGCCGTGAACCACAAGGGCACTATG
Organism: Carollia perspicillata; assembly: GCA_004027735.1. Taxonomy (NCBI): domain Eukaryota; kingdom Metazoa; phylum Chordata; class Mammalia; order Chiroptera; family Phyllostomidae; genus Carollia; species Carollia perspicillata. The sequence goes on from PVKM010041231.1 coordinate 6,702, forward strand.
CCGTGGCCACAGGTCTATCTATGAATGCCACCAATGGGGCATTCCCTGTGCCCCGGAATGAAGCCTTATGTGGGCCAACCATGTGAAACTGCATGTAGTATGGACACTGTTTTACTGCCAGCGAAATCATGGATGTGAGGGAGCATGTTAGAGAATCACTGACTGTGTCCTCCAAATTCCTTTGCCCCCCCCTTGCCTCTTGGGCTTCGTCTCCCTGCATTCAAACCTGTACATGTCCACCTGAAGCCACCACCTCAGTTTCTATTACTGTCCTAGTCCCTCCTTCCCAGTTCTTTATCCTTTTATGTAACCCAGAACACCAAACCTACCCAAGAGGCATCATTCCCAGCTTCCTTCCCTTTCTGCGTCCTTTCAGTCAAACTCCACTGCTCCATCCAAACTGCTTTGACGTGTATAATCGGCTAGAACCTCTCAGCTCTGCTCCTGCCGTGCTTAGCCCAGTGCCAGCTCCTGACTCAGCCGCCAGCCTCACCCCCTGGTCGTTTCTTTCCCACCACTCTCAAATCCTCGTCTTCTCTTTTCACCAATCTACCTTTCGGTGACCATCTGCGTTACAGTGTTCTGTTTGCAAAATACTTCTGCATAAGCGCATAGAGACATATATTGATACGGAGTCTCATTTAGAAGTTATGCCTTCTCCCCACTTCTGCTTAAACTACTAAAACAATTTCTTTTCATTGCCTTCACCTTGAATGCACCTGAATTCTACCTGCTATCATTATTTTACCAACATACATTCAGATCTTTCATTAGCTTCATAAAATGCTAGTGTAAGCCTCAAGTATTCTTCCTAATATAAAGGCCTCAGTTCCCGCCCCTCCCCCCAAATTCTAATTGGCTCTCTCCTGTATTTTTCTATATTCTCTGCCTTCAGGCACTCAACATTCAGTGCCTGTCATCTCTTGTTAAAATCAGACTCCTGGAACCAAAAGCTTTAAGGATCATGTGGCCAGCGAATGACAGTGCTCCCCATGGCCAGCCCCCTACCCCGTGCGGCCTGGGTGTGTTGATACACCCACAGCGTGCTTGCTTGCACTGTAAGCTCCCTGGAGCAATGATGATCCTCTTCCTTTATAAATTACTCAGATGTTTAGAGGAAGCTCTGGGGTTAGTTCAGCTGCTCTCCAGGTTGCAGCCCAACTCTAGGCTGTGTCTCCATGCCATATGTTCTCTCTCCTCTGCCATCTGGCCTATACCAGAGGCAAAATTGGGGAGACACTGCTATACACGACCCCCAGTTTGCCTGTGATTGAAACCCCAGTGATCAGAGAAGGCTTGGTATTGTGTCCTACAGTTCAATTTCCGAATTTTGAAGAGGGCCATGCAGAATCTGTATATAGTTTGGACAAAAGAAGGCAAGACCTGGGGACACAGCTCAATGTCATCATTGCCTTCTTTACTTGGGTTCTTCCAGGATGAGGAAGGGCCACCCTGTTCCAGTTGGGTGCCTGTCAGAGCCACTGACGGTGCACTGAGCTCTCCTATATCCCTGCCACCTTTGTGTGTTGCCAACAGAGGCTGCCTTGTCATTGGCACACCGACAGAAAAAGCTGTTGGAGGGGCCCATGCATGTGGCTCAAGCCCCAAGGGTCAGTCACCAACCCAGGGCCCTAAACTCATCTTGTGTCCAATGGGAGTGAATAAAAAATTAATAATGATAACAATAGCATTACTATCTAGCCACAATGCTTCATAGTGTGCCAGGCACTGTGCCAGAGTTTTACGTGGGTTAACTGAGAGCCTCACAGCAACCCAATGTTGTTATAATCCCAGTTTTACTGCTAGAAAGGCTCCTAGGGGTAATGTAACTACACCAAGAATAAGAGGCACAGAGGAGATTAGAACCAAGGTTGTCTGAGTCCAATGCCCATACACAACATAATATCGACAGAAAGGATGTGCCTTTTGGCTTACTTGATTTGTTTTGATGAGGTATCACTCTCTTCGTTCAGACCCAGGTGCTTTTGCACTTATGCGAATGAATGTGGACTGAAATCTGTTGTTGCTAACTGGAGTCCAAAGTAAGGACAGAGAGGCCCAAACTTCTGGAAGACATGTCCAGCCCACAGCACAGTACATCAGAGATTCCAGATGCCACCTACATGGCAGGTGGAAAAGCTCAGATGCTTTGCTAGCTGGGCCAGTTCCTCTGCTTCCCCAATTAGAGGAAGTTGGCAAGGAAGAGACAAGGGCTTTGTAGAAGCTGAATGCGTGCTTTCTGCCTCTTAGAAATTCTTCCCTCTTCTCCATGGAGATCCCCACTCCCACTCACTATAAAGCCAAGTAAGGATGTCTCCAAAAACCAGGGGCAGGGTGGAGAGGAGTGCCAGTAACAGGAGGAGGCTGGCATCTCATTCTCTGCTTGGTCATTATCTTAGGAGACTTCCCCCTGCCCAGGCAGGTGGAGGGTGATTCAACAAACCCACGGTCTAAGATGAGAGGATAGCCAGGGGAGAGCATTGTGAAAGCCCATGTTTATGCCATTTGAGTGGCCAAAGATGCGTAAATTTCCCACAGGTCAAGTGGACCCGGAGGAAGGTAGTTGGACATCAATTGACCCACTGTGCCCCCACCTAAGGGACCCAGCAAAGAGAGATTGTTTGATGCCTTACTGGGGCAAATCTACTAGGACAGGGGCTGGGTGTGAGCAGACCCCTAAGGGCTCCCTGAAGATTTCATCCCTGTACGACGTAACATTTGGATGTCTGACACCTCCATCGTAGTGGTAGATGGTATGCCCTTCTGTTTCCCCTCTCCTTGAAACTGGGGATGACTTTGTAACCACCTTGAGGAATTGAATGCAGTGAAATTGCTGCTGTGTCACTCCTGAGGCTGGGTGATGAAAGGCAACATGATCTCTCTGTCTCTCTGTGTGTATGTGTGTGTGTGTGTGTGTGTGTATGCCTGGATGTTTGTTGTGGATCCAAGCCACTATCCTGTGAGGCGGCTCAGGCTGCATGGAAAGGCCATACATAGGTGTTCTGAGCAACAGCCCCAGCTAAGACCCCAGTTGGCCCCTAGAATCAATCACTGGACTTGGGAGTTAGTGAGTGAACTTCCAGATAATCCAACTCCCAGCCTATTGACCTCCCAGCTGAGCCAAGTGGAACAAAGATGAGACAACCACACTGGTCCCTGCCAAAAATTGAGGATTTTGGAGCAAAATAAATGTTCTCATTGTTACAACCCACTAAATTTGGGGGTAATTTGTTTTGCGGCCTAAGTAACTGCAATACTGTGTTACCTAGGGAGCAGTAACAGTCGACAGAGAAAGTGAGGTAAAAGACCCTTGACACCTCTCTCTCTCTTTTAGAGGAGGCAAGGGGAGGAGGGGGTAGTCTGGAGGCAGACCACTCACTTCCTCCACTCCGGGCAGAGGGAGGGATAGAGTAAAACACAGACCGCCCTCCCCTTCCCCCTGCAGTTCCCCAGCCACAACCTGGCGACAGTAAAGAAGGGAACTTTTGAATCAGAGATGAAACTAGGGTTTTAAACTGGGCAAAACCTTAAATGAAAGTGACTAGGATGCAGGCAGTCTCCTTCAGGTGCCGTTTAAAAATCTGTCACCCAGATGGGAGATTTAACAATACAGAGGGGGATGACAATGCATTAAAAAAAAACTATTTCATGTGTGTGCCTCTCTGAATTATGGCTGCTCAGTAAAGTTGGTTATATTTGTCAAGTAATCAGATTTATTCCTACCCAAGGACCAAGTGTGGGCTCCATCCTCAGGGCAGTGGGAATGTTTATTTCAGAAGTTAGATGACATAAGATGTGGCTGGAGGCATGGAGACTCTGAGCCCCAGAGTAATCAGAGCAATTCCTGCAAAGACAAAAAGAAGTATTTCGAGGAGAGAGTTTCACTGGATAAGGAGGTGCTTGCTGTACAACCCGATACCTTCCCCTGGAGGGATACCGCATACCACAGGCACAATGGGTATGGCTGATCTTTGCCAGATTATTCTGTGGCCGACATCAACCTAGGAGCTTTTTATTTCAGCCTCACATCAACCAAATGGAGAGTCTGTTGATAGCCCCATTTTACAGACAGGGAAAGTCAGGTTCCGAGAGATTAAGTAATCTTCTCAGATTCACTCTCCCAAGTCCAGTCTCTGTCTCATATACACAAAAGTTTAAGTAACTTTCCCAAGGGGGCAGAGCAAAGATTGAAGCCCAGGCTGACTCCACGGCCAAACAGAAAAATTCCCACACTGCTTTGCCTCTTCTCTCGAGGGAGAGCAGTGCTAAGGGCTGTTTTGTTAAGGCAGGGAGTTTTATTCTCAGTTCATCCAGAGCTCCAAGATATGTTTGTATATTTTCAGACATCGTTAATTTTTCATTCTACCCTGAATCTTATCTATTTGTGACCTTTTATAATGGCTATTAGGCAGCTCGGTGTCACACCCCACAGACAAAGCTCTTTCCCCACAATGTCCTTGGAGATGCTTCACATATGGGAAAGAAATCTGAAGCATTGGCTATTAAGGATAAATGGAACATATTCCTAAATTCCCTAAAAAGGGTCCTTTCCCCTTCCTATGAGACTTTCTGATACTCATTCTGGACATTTCCCTTTCATTATCAGCACTATGACAAAAGGATTTCATGTGGAAATAACTTTATGCAATAAGCAGGGCCTGTCCCCATCCCTTTTTAAGCCTCCTGTGACCTCCTAGCTGTAAACTAGGGAAAAAATCACGGATTTTGCATATTAAAAACAACCAAGAAACCAAGAGAGATTTGTGTGGGAGGAAGAACCCATTCTATGCCAGTTTCAAGGAACGTAACGGCCCAATATTGGGTGCAGTAGTGGCTGCTGCCTTCACAGTTTAGCAGGGAAGTGCTTTTTCCAGGGAAACATTATAGTCTCAGAAGCCAGGATGGCTAGAGCCTGTTAATGGCACACCTTTAGGTAAGGCTGGGCATGGCCCACTTTCCCATGGACGGGCTAGACATGCTATGAAGACCAGAGATCTGGAATTCGACTTTCTAGCTGGGGGGTCAGGGCACTAAGGTGGCTCAAATGCAACTGAGAACGCCAGTAGGAAGTTCTGACAAATGTGAAAATGAATGTCCCAAGGGCCAGGGACAGATAGGCAGAGTTGGTTCTGGGAATCCCATGCAAAGTAGAGGCTCCAACACTAGCTGAGAATCCAGAAGGGCTCATACTGGGAAGCAGGTCAGCAGGCAGCATCCAGGTTTGCCAGGAGGGATCTAGGATCCGCCCACTGTGACAGGAGCAGGACATGGGCTTCAGTCTCTAGATGAGGCAGGGCCAAAGTCCAATGCCTATCCTAAATGGACCGGGGTACTAGGCAAATCCCGAACCAGGACATCAAACGCAGGCATTAGGACTCCAGACGTGGGAACTCAGACGCAAGATGGGAGAAGACCTGATCTTTGAAATCAAACAGGAGTTGAGGTTGCAGAACTGGTGCCCAAAAAACAGCCAGGGTGACCTTCTGCTGAGATCCTGTGGTCAGTTTGGTCCCCTTACATCCTTCCCTGATATGAACAGACATGCAAACAGAGGGGCAGCTCCCCTGCAAGAGGACCACCAGGGGTCCCAGTTGGGCAGAACTAAGAAGGATCTGGCTTCCCCCTCCCTCTAGGATACCTCATTGCGGTCCAGCCACTACTCCTGCTTATCCCTATGCTTAAAAGTTAAGGACACAAGAAATGACTCCCTAATCCAAATCATGGGGTCATCAGACCCAATAATAGTTCATTTAAGGGGAGCACAATAGATATTTTTGTAACTGTGTGTATCTTCTCAAAAGACTAAAAATTATCTTCAAAACTCTAGTCTTAAGTAATCCAGTAGACACGTATGAGCTGTGTTCTTCATCCTGCCCAGCACCGCTCAGCATCAAAGAACCTCAGGCTGGTAGATGCATACTGAGGGATCATCTCGTCTGCCTCTTCCCTATGCATTTCCAGCAAGAGACTATCCACCCTCTCTCTGACAATCTTTGAAACCATCCTTGTCTAAGGCAAAGCTTTTCCTTATATTGAGCCAGAATTGGTGTTCCTTATAACTCCCACACAGTATCTTTGCATTGTCTGAGAGAATCTCAAAGGAGAAATCTATTTCCTTTTCCATGCGTGAGGACAAGATTCAGGGACTGTTATAGGCTGAGTTGTGTGCCCACTAAAATGTATATGTTGAAGTTCTAATCCTCACCCTCTCAAAATGAGACTGTGTTTGGAGATAGGTTCTATAAAGAGATAATTAAAATGAAGTCACATAGGTGGACCATCAGCCAAGGTGCCCTTAAGAGAACAGAAGAGCCCTGGCTGGTGTGGCTCAATAGGTTGGGCATCACTCACAAACTGAAAGGTCATCAGTTCAATCCCCCATCAGCACACATGCTGGGGTTGCAGGCCAGGTCCCAGGCTGGAGATGTGCAAAAAGCACCTATTATTGTACATCAATGTTCTATCCTACTCTTTCTCTCTCCTGTCTCCTCTCTTCAAAAATAAATA